>PVJH01003786.1:25339-136134 GCA_004026705.1 Nesogale talazaci | reverse complement strand
CAGGGCAAAGCTGTGTGATCTCTCTGCCGGCTCCTCCAGCTTCTCGGACGCTGCCAGCTTGTCTTGTCCATGATTCATCGTCTCTCTAAGAACTAACTCCCAACAACTAGGGAAGATAGCTTCTCATCTTCACGAGGGAAATATCGTGAGATTTCCCAGAAGTCTCAGGAGAAAGCTATGCCCACATAGAGGCCTCATTGGCTACTCCATGGCTATCTCCAGATTAACAGGCCAGACACCACCCCTACACTTCAATCATAAGATTAACATAAGCAGATGACTGCCACCAAGAGTGACCGCCAGAAATAGCAGGGTATCTCATGCTTGTGATTGGAGGACTTAATATAGTAAACATGTCAATCCTGACCAAATCACTGTGCAATTTAATTCTATTCAATACAAATGCCAACTTCTTTCTTCAAAGAAATGGTCAAATTGACTACCAATGTTTTATGGAGAAGCCTAGAATTACCAGAGAACTCCTCAATTAGAAGAACAGAGTTCAAGGGCTTGCTTTACCTGACGTTAGCCCCTACTGTACAGCCACAGTGATCTAAAGAGTGTGATACTGGCATAATGGCAGTTACTCAGACCAATGGAAAAGAACTAAAAACCCAGAAATGAAATCATCAGTATACAGAAAACTGATCTTTGATACAGGGCACAGAAATATCAGATGGGAAATGGATTCCCTCTTCAACAAGGAGTGTTGGACAAAATGGATTTTGATGCACAGAAAAAAAAGAAACAAGACCCATACCTCACTGTATGCACAAGAATAAACTCAAGGTGGAGCACAGGCTTTCCAGTAAAACCACAAATTATTAGGGCCATCAAAGGGGGAATTGGGACACACCTAAGAACTTTGGCACAGGGCTCTCAGAAATAAGAAAGGACACAAACACAGAGGAATCACAAATTGATAAGTGGGATATACTGGAAATAAGAAACCTGTGTACATTGAAAGAGTTTACAAGAGCCTAATAAGATAGCCTCCTGACCAGGAAAATATCATTAGAAATGACACATCAGACAAAGGTCTTATTACTAAAATCTACAATACTCTTCTAGCATAGAATAGGAAGACAAAATAAAGCAAAAAACCCAAACATTCCATTGAGGAGATGGGCAAAAGGCTGAACAGAAATTTCACAAGGGTGGTTATCCAATGTCCAACAAACATATGAAAAATGTTTCCTATCACTCGCAACAAGGGACGTGCAAATGAAGACAACTATGTGATAGCACCTAGCACCTCCCAAGATAGACCCATTCAAAAATCAAAAAGCTGCAAGTGTTGGAGGGGATGTGCTGACACTGGAACTCTCTCTAGGTATGTGCAGCCACGATGCAAATCTCTTTGGTGATACTGAATACAAATGGGAATCGAGTTACCATATGACCCAGCAATCTCCCTACTGGGTATATGCCCAGAAGAAGGAAGAAACAGACAATGGCCACACATCTGTGCTCCAATGTTCTTCACAACACAGTTCACAATCACGAAGAATTGGAAACAGTCTAAATTTCCATCAATTGATAAAAAGGATTAAAAAACTCTGGTACATACAGGGAACAGAGTACTGCACACGCCTAAAAAGCAGTGACAAAGTCATGACAGCACATCATCACATGGGAAGATCTGGAAGAAATTATGCTAATTGAAAGCAGCCAAACACAAAAGGATTCGTATATAACATGAGTCCACTGCGGTCAGGTTCAAAAGCACAAGGGGCAGAGGGGGAAAGTCACCAAATGCATAAATTCCCAGAGCGTGATACAAGGGTTAGATTCAACCCAGGAATGCATATGGCAGCCAACTGAAAAGGAGGGGAGAGTGGAAAAGGGAAAATCAATAAAAGGAAGATGTAGATAGTGGGGGAACAGGGCACTTGCCCCCCCCCCCCACAGGAGGGTACTGTTCAAGTCTCCACAGGAAAGTGAAAAAGGAACCAGACCTCAACTCAGGACACCAAGCCTCAAGGGCAACAGACTGAAATGAAGCTGTCAGCCAACAGAAAGGTCTAGAGGGCTGACCCAAGTCCCCGCTACATTGACCGCCACCCCAGAAAAATGAACTACAGAGGACTGCACTGAAGATACAGCTTGGGGGCATGGACCCAGACCACAGGAAAACAAAGTTCTTAGAGAACAAGGGCGAGAGAGATCGAGAGATAACCGCATTTGCGTCCCACAAGCCTTCAGTACCACCCTTGCTAGGAGCTGCTAATACACAAGGATGACCACGCACCCTGAGTCGTGATGCCCCTCACTGATCCACAGGATTAGGGGCACAGAACTGGATACATGATATGGGAATTGTGCCCGGTTTCCCTTTCTCTCTCTCTTACACACACACATACACACACACATGCAAAACACAAAGGAGGCGTAGCAGCAGCAAGGGAAGGAAAGCAATGAAGTATCTCTAGAATTAAAAGAAGTCTTCAGAATCTGTGGGCGGGGCTTGGCTCTTCACCAGATTACCAAGAGAACATACAATATCCACCCCACCCCCCAAAGGAAACAACCAACTTTATTCAAAAATCACATAATTTCCCAAGGACAGATGATATGTAGTTTTTAAATATCAGATTTTTCAGTTGGATGTACATAAGACAAAAGTAAAACAAAGCAAAACTCCTTTTACATGACCACAATGAGATTTGAAGGATGTCGCTCTTTGCTTTGTCAAATCATTGGTTTCTACTTGAGTCCTTAGTATCAGCTCCTCATTATTTTCCCTCCCTCATGAGCCCTTGATAATTTGTACCCTTCAAGATAGAAAATGACAGACCAATATTCTTCATGAACAGAGATGCTAAACTCCAATCCAAATTCTGGGCATTGAATCCACCATCATAACCGGAATAAAATTCAGCATCACCAATGGGATTCAATCCAGGGATGAAGGGATGGTTCAACATTCAAAATACAATTAGTAAATTCACCACATTAAGGCAAAAAAAATATAAACTACATAATTATATCAATAGAGGAAGAAAAGACATGTGACAATATCCAACTCTAATTTTTTTTCTGGTTCCTTTTTTACTTAAAAAAAACAAACATTTTAGGGGCTGAGTCCTGGTGGCATAAATGGTTGAGTGTGGGATTGTGGCCCTTGGGCTTGGTGTTTCAAATCCAGCAGCGGTTCTCAGGAGCAGCGCTGGGTAGCTCCCACAACTACCAGAGGGCAGTGATGCGCCCCCCCCCCCAAAAGCCCCAAAACCAAAAACCAAAAAAATCACTTTATTGGGGGCTGGTACCGCTCTAATCACAATCTATACATCCATCCATTATGCCAGTCACATCTGTATATTTATTGCCCTCATCATTCTCAATCCCAACTCTCATTTTTTTTAAAAAGCACACAACAAAATAATAATGATAATAGAAGGGAAATTCCTCACCACAATAATACTCATACACTACAAAACAGCAATCAACAGTAATCTCAATTGGAAAACGGGCACCATACAAAGATGTCCCCTGCCATCATTTTTTCCACCCTTGTACTGAAAGTCTCAGGTAAACCACCAGACAACAATGAGAAATCAAGGGAATACAAATAGTGAAAGAAGAAGGAAAATGCTGGTTATTCACAGAGGATGTGATTCTACATACGGAAAACCCAAAAGTCTCCTCCACAATTTACGGGAAACTCTGGATGGATTTGACAAACTAACAGGATACAAAATTAGCAAAATGAAATCAATAGGATACCTGTATACCAGGGAAAAGAGATACAAACAAAAGCATGACAAAAATAAGAAAATATCTTGCCAAAGGATTTGTGGTAGTTCCATAATCTGGTGTTAATTTGGGACTCGAGAGGATTAAGAGTGAGGGGTTGGAGTCTAGTCTGTCAATGGGATCATTGCCAGTGAAGTCTGTGTGGGCATGATCTTCTACTGAGCATGCTGGGAACTTCTGTATTTCCTCCTTTGAGGTGGAAGGCACACTGTCCCTCTTGGCTCACTTCCTGGAAGACATTGCAGCTGACAAGACACATGGAACTACACTAGTGCCCTGAGAAGCCACATGGATCCACACTGATGCAACCAGACCTCTGAAACTGGAGAAGCCACTTAGAGCCCCCTGCCCCGTGCTGAGATGCTTATACCCCCATTGGATCCAGAAGACTTCCAACCCACTGGTCTATGATCTTCCTGCATTTGGCATCATTGCATATGTTTTGTGACTCCAAAGAGGACTTTATAGATTAGTATCAGGCATATGGGCTAATATCATACTTATGGGCTTGAACTGGACTGGATTGAGATGCTTCCTAGCTTTATATGTATTGTTTGATATAAAACTCTCTCTTACATATAAATGAGTGTCCTGGATGTGTTTCTCTAGTCTACACGGACTAATATGGATTTCTTTAAAGGTGTCAGTTTGAAGATGAAAGTGGTTGACTCAAGCAATAGTGTTTTCAATCACTTCATATGCATGGAAAATTTGCATAATAAATAAGCTAGACCAAAAAACAATGGATACTTAATGAAACTGTCAGAAAAAGAATGTCTTTGAAGAATGACAACTGGCATGCTTTTCTTACATGAGAAGGGTGAAACTTTTTCTCATATACTATGTGAGTGTGTTATACGAATATCATTCAAAATCGCCATGAAAAAAGTCAAATGCCTGAGAATAAACCTAACCTCCAAGCGAGAGGCCTATACAGCAAAAACTACAGAATCTCATTACAAAAATCCAGAGATCTCTACACAAATGGAAGAAGATCCCATATTTGGGGATTGGAAGACTCAATAGTGTGAAAATGCCAGTGCTACCTAAAGCCATTAACAAATTCAATGCAACTCTGATGCAAATCCCACAATAATTCTTTAAAGAAATGGTAAAACTATTTACCAATGTCATACACAGAGAGAAGCAGCTCCTCAAAAAGAAGAAGAAAGTAGGTGGTCTTGCACTACCTGCCCACAAACCTTCTATAGAGGCACAGCTGTCAAAACAGTCTGGTCCTGGTATACTGATATATTCACAGACAAATGGATCAGGACAGAAAGTCCAGACATGAAAACATCCACAAACGGACACCTGAATTTTGACAAAGCACTCACTCCCCCAACCCAAGGGAAAAAAACATTAAGTGGGAATAAGATGCCATCTTTATTAAATGGTGTTACATAACTTGTATATCCACCTGCAGAAAAATGAAACAAGCCCCATATCTCACTCTATGGACACACAAAAAAACCCTCAAGGTGGATCAATGACCTAGATGTGACCCCCTTTCCCATGAAATCAGGATCATCACTGAGAAAATTTGGACAAAGCTGGGAGCTCTAGGGGAGGGAATCCATGGGCTTTCAGAAGTGACAAGTGAAACAACCTTCATGGTAGACAACATAGATGAGTGGGTCCTACTAAGAATAAAATACTTTGTGTCAATTGAAAGACTTCCCTGGGGAGTAAAAAGTGAGCCCACAGACTGGAAGGAGATATTCTTGTAAACACATACAGACAAAGGACTAATTGGTAAAATCGACAGTATTTTGTAAAACTATACCAAGAAAAACAACCAATAAACCTATGAGAAGTTGGGCAGAAAACCTGAACAGATGATTTACAAAGGGTAACACTGGAATGGCTAATAAACCGAGGATGAAATGTTCTCACTCTCTAGGCACCTGGGAAATGCAAGTCAAAACAACCATGAGGTATCATATGACACACACAAATGTAATGAAGTAGACAAAAAACTGGGGAAAACAAACGTTGGAGATGCTGTGGCGAGACTGGAACTCTTATTCACTGCAACTGGACGTGGAAATAACTACAGCCATCGTGGAAGCTTTTGTGGTGGTACCTAAAAGAGATGGCAATAAAAATAGCCTATGACTCAGCAATATCTTTATTGAGTATATATCCAAAGGAATAAGAAACAGATCATGGACAGATGTTTGCTTCCCCATGTTCAGTGCAACACTTCATGATAGCAAAAGTCTGGAAATAGTTTAAATCCCCATGTTTAGAATATTGGACAAAAATACTCTGGTATATATACACAATGGAATACTATACAGACCTTCAAAATAGTGATGAAAACATGAAATGCCTCAAGACATAGATTTATCTGGAAGACATTATGGCTAATAAAGTACAAAATTCCAAATTTTACATGAGTCCAGTGGACTAGAAATAAGCAACAGAATGGGCACAAACTCAGGCTTCTAGAGTTTCCAGTCTTCTCGCTGGGGACCAGACGGCCTGGCAGAGAGCCTCAGCTGTGCCAATTGACCACATCTCATCCACTCCTGGCAAGTCTTTGATAGGTCACTTGGCCAGAGGGCGCTTCATGTAATCTGAGAACAGATGGCCAAAGAAGTGTATGGGGATGTTGTATTGTGAGTGGCTCTCATGTGAATTTGTGATGAGACACTACCTCCCCGCCAATCCACACCCCTCCCCCTCCACCAGGCATGTAGACCGCCCTTTCCAAGGGAAGATGTTTATAGATTACAAAGCGTCAGGAAAAAGGGGGCAAATATGTCTAGGAAATCACAAAGTAACGTCCATTAATAGAAGAAGAGGGCACATTGAGCCTCAAGTGTGGGGTGGGAGAGAATGACTAAAAATGCTTTTTGGAACACTGGATGTGGGGAGTGACTTCGGTGATATGCAACATGTGGTAGTTACATAATCTGATGTCAATTAGGGATTTGAGAGGATTATGAGTGAAGTGGTAGGGTCTGGCCTGTCAATCACTGATAAAACCAATGAGGTCTCTGTGTGGGCTTGGCTGTCTCTAGGGAATTCTGGGAACTACTGTGCTTCCTCCTTGGAGGCAGAACATACTTCTCTCTCTCTCTCTCTCTCTCTCTCTCTCTCTCTCTATCTCTCTGTTTACTCTTTTGGAGATGCTCTACTGACAAGACACATGGGATTATGCCCTGGGAGATGGAGATGACACATGGAACTATGCTACTGCCCTGACTGGAGGAGTCACGTGGAGACCCCTGTCAGTGCTAAGATGCTTACCATGTCACTGAATATACAAGACTTCTTACCCACTGACCTGTGCTCTTTTTGCATTCAGTTTCATTGTATGTGTCTTGTGAGACTGAAGAGGACTTTATAGATTGGTGTCAGACATATGGGCTAATATCAGACCTATGGACTTGATCTGGATAGAGCAGGTGTGTTTCTCAAAAGTTCATTGCTTTTGTATATAAATCTCATTCTTATACACATATGAGTGTCTATGAACTTGTTTCTCTAGTCATTTCGGACTAACACACAACAAATGGGCCACATTGGTCTTGGGAGTCCAGGGGAATCTCAAGGAACCAGGCTGAGTGCTGTGGGACACCGGGTCACTGAATCCTGCAGCTTTGGGACACAGGGCATATTCCAGAGGGTAAATAGTGGAATCCCAAATGGGAACTCTACTGGATGACCTGGAACCTACCTCAGACATCCTTGTAACCTGACTACTTAAATCAGAAAAACGTAGTGACTGAGGAAGTGAGGGATAGATGTACCGAGAGCAGTGGACTGTTGGTAAGCAGATCATCTATGTCCTCCTTCACCAACATCCTATATCCTCTATTAAGATATGCATTATTCCAGCAAACAGGAGATGTACATTAACTGTTTCAATTTATTTTTGTCTGATCCCCAAAGGGTGTATCTTAGACATACTGTGTGATTGGGGTCACCCTATGGAAGCTATGTTGTTTTTTCTAGTTATCAGAAAATGAAGCCCAACCTTGATGAATATACAGGAAAATCCAATGTATCAAGGGTAGAGGGGAGTTGGGAGTTCAAGGAGTGGTGGGAGGTAATTGAGAGACAATATCAAGGAGACCAGGAAGGAGAAGTATGATACTTCAAGATGACTTGAGAGACAAATGCAATTCAGATGTGTCAGAGAGAACTTTATATGAAAGAGTAATTGTGTGTATATATATATATATATATATATAATAAAACATCCTAGCCCAGTCCAGATCAAGTTCATAAGTCACTAGTGTATAAATTCCTCTCAGATGCCAAGCGCAGGAAGATCACAGACTCGTGGTTGAATAGTTTTGTGGATCCAGTGGTAGTGGACGCATCTCAGAGCTGGCAATGGTCTCCTTGTGACTTGTCAGCACAAAAATTAAGCAGAGAGTGAGTATGTCCCACCTCCAGGTAGCAAGAGAGGAAGTTCCCAAGATCCTCTTGAGAAGGCCCTGTCTACACAGAGACATCATTGGCTATGAGCTGAATGACAGGCTAGACTCTACCCTTTCACTCACAAAACACTCAGGTTGACCTGAGATTTTGTAACTACCACTAAAAGATATTGGGAAATCATTTGGGAACCAATTGGAAAATTATGTTGGACAAGTTAGAACTATGCAATGATCTAAAATATGTATTAATCCCTAGTAATAAAAAAGGGAAAGCAAACGAACAAACAAACAAAACCCAAACCCCAAGCAAGCATAAATCCAAAAATGCAGTTTGGACTTGCACTCTATCTTATCTCCAATTTAAGAACAATTAGGTCTTACGTCGTGACCTTCTCCATACTCACCCTCAGGAAGAAATACAGAACACATGGGTGCATTTGCAAACTGTGGGAAAGAATGTAACTAATACCAGGCTAGCAGATAAAATAGAATCTGGGGTCTTACAGGCTTGTTTCCAAAAAGCAGCCATTGAAATGAGGTGTCAAAGAAGTTCATATGAAAGTTCATAGGTCACCAAAGGATGGGCAACCATATAATCTGACGGACTAGTATCAGAGTCAAAATTGTAATAAACTGGTGTACAGAAGGCTATGGTGGACAGTGGAAGCCCAAGATTCATTTGTGGAACTACATAAGAAATAACTTCTGGAGAACTAACTCTATCTACAATTGAAGGATGGGAGGAATGGAGTTACTAAACAGAACTTTGGAGAGAAGAGGCTAGAAGATCAAAGGCATAAATCCCTCTTGAAGAGTTCAACCTTTGTCAGTAGATTATCCCCTACGATACATGTTCGACCTGTTGTGGTATCCGACATTTTCTGTATCTTTAGTTTGTATCGTTCTGTTTGGTTTTTGCTTTTCCATGTTCGGATGTATCTCAGAGGTGTCCTGTCATTGGAGCCACCCTCTTGAAGTTGTGTTGTATGTTTTTCTGTTTTGGGAAATGTGAAACTCAGGATTAGTGAATCTATAGAGACAGCAAGTAGAAGCAGGGTTTGGGGTCAGGGGGGTTCATTAGTGGAGCGTGGTGGGGGTGGGGATGTGAAGGTTCGATGTCCAGGAGCCCATGTCGAAAAATGAGCTTTAGAAATTGATGTGGAAAGAAGTGAACAATTGAAAAATGGAATAATTCTGCTTGATGTGATTGAATTCGGAGATGACATGATATATTTAAATGAAATAATAATATTATTAATAATATACATTCCCTCTAGCTCTAGTGCACACAAGGCGGAGGCCCTTCCACTGCAGCATCTATTGCAATAACTTCTCCCAGTGCTTCCCCTACTCCCCTAGAAGGGAGCAAGTGCCTGGTCCAAGCTCAGTGCTGGCAGTGCTTGTCCACATGCCCCAGAGGGTCACCGTGAGAGCTGCCGGGCACCAGCGTTCCCGCACAGGCTGGTGTCCCACAGGTGCGCAGTATGTGTCAAGGGCTTCCACCATTCCTCCACCTGCTGCACCGCCGGAGGCACAGAGATAAGCAGCCATACAAGTGTGGTGACCACAGAACGCCCTTCTCATCCTCCACCAGCTGAGCCACCCGGCTGACTGGTGCTGACCTGACACAATGACAGGGCGTTGTGAGGTAGTGGGTAGACGAAGAGGTACAGGGAGCTCCAGGTACAGCCATCTACAGAAGCTCGAACCTATTTAATAATTGCACGAACAGATTCAGAGTTGTGATTCAAGTATGTGGAGACCCCTGGAGAGAAGTCTACTTGCTCTAAACGCCCTGCTGCGGGGTCTCTCCTGACCCATCGTGAGCCCTGGAGGGTTCCCCAGAGGGTAACTGTTTATGGAGCCAGAGAGCCCAGTCTGCCTGCAGAGGCGCTGCTGCTGGTTTTGAAGGGCCGGCCGGGGAATCGCAGTTCAATGTGTAACCACTACAGCACTCCAGGTCATTGTCAGCTTTCCTGCACAGGCTGTCAAGTCACAGTCTAATGTTGCCTCCTGAGGGGAAGGGTATCTCCATAGTAGAGACTTTGTGTTTTAGGTCCCTTCCCCTTCCTCCTTGAAGGGACCTTGTGCTTCAGTGTCTCATCAACCTTGGAAGCTGTGGGCGCCCTGTCACAGTCCTGTGGAATTTGGATCCTAATCACTCTGTTCTTATCTATGACACTCCGTGACCTCCTCTGGCCTCATGCTTTATCAACAGTCAGCAGTCTGTGCGAGAGGACCTGGAGCGAGCATCTGACCCACATGTATAGGAAAAGGCTTTATATAAAAGAGCAATTGTTTAATGAGAAAACATTGTATAATGAGAAACCCATGGGTGGAACTGGAATGGGTTTCATCCTAGATGAAATGCCTTTCTTGTATGAGGATCTTTCATATATTTATTCACCTGTATATATTCAAATATATTTGTTATATATGTTTCAGTATACTAGGAAGACTTATTAACGTGCAATATTCGGGTGAAGTAACATTGCCTGCTGAAACTGAGATGGGCTAGAAAAACTTCCTGGTGAAGATCAAGGTTCGCAGCCTCTGTTTGTCTTGAAATTTAATGTAAAGAAGACCAGCTCCTCAAAACAGGACCAATACATGGCCTCAGCATCGAAGGAGAACAGACTGAAGTTGTCAAAGATTTTGTCTTTCGTGGATCCACAATCACTGCTCCGGGAAGCTGCAGGCAGGGGATCCAATGCCATGTTACATCGGGTGAATCTGCTGCACAAGACTTCTTTAGGATTTTAAAGAGCAAGGGTGTTATTTTGAGCACTAACATATATCTGACCTAAGTCGTGGTACGTTCTGTTGCACACACAATAGATACTATGCATCATTAAAGAATAGTGGTGAGACGCCTCATGACGTAAATGAATTTGTAGGACATTGTGTGTAGTGGTGTTATTCAATCACAAAAGTACAAATATTGTATGGAATAACTGTCACTGTTTTGAAAAAATTGAGGCAAGTGTATCATACAAAATGTGTTAGTCTGGGTTATTAGAGAAGTAAATTCATTGACACTCATACATGTATAGGAAAAGGCTTTATATAAAAGAGCAATTGTATAATGAGCAAACATCCCACCCAGGGAAGATGATGGCCAGAGGTAGCTCCCTCCTGGAGCTCCTGGAGATTGGTGAGTGGAGCTCTCGAATTGATTTGTTGACTCCCAAGGAAGTTCAGAGCCCTCCTCTGAACCAGAAGCAGGTGCGCATCGCTCGCCTGCACCCCTCACTGAAGCCCACACGTCCCACAGGGCTCCTGCTCAGCAACCATGGGCAGAGGACCACATTGTATCAGCCAGTCCTCCCCACCCCAGGGTGCCCAGGGTCCAGTCAGGACACTCCAAGCGGACCCACACCCCCTGCTCCCCACCCCCAGAGAGTCCGGTCCTGAGCAGAGCAGCAGACCGGCCCCTCCCCCACTCAGGAGACTCACCCAGGTGTGTCATAAGCAGCCGGAGGCTTTTTGTCCTGCCTGCCTGCCTTTGTTTTCAGTGCCAATCAGGCCCCTCCTTGCCAGGATCCTGCCCCCCAACACCACACATACTCAAAGAGTCTCATACCACCATGGCACTAAGCTTAGGACCCACCAGACCACAGACACAGTGTGGAGCAGATCCTGCTCCAGCTGGGCAGTAGGGACCCAGCACTAGGAGCTAGCCCAAGGAAAGTTCCCATTGCCCAGCTCAATCCTGCCCTCCCCGCTGTGCTCTGAGCAAGTGGTGAATCTGCATGCCAGTGGCAGATCTCCCCACCTACCCCTGTGCCTGTGGGGAAGTGCCCCTAGCCAGGATCAGCTCACACAATCCCCAACCCATCCCCTAAACTCACTCCCCTGAACTCTCTGTGAACACATTCTATCAGACTCAATGTGCTCAGCTGCAAACAGTTCCTGAAGAGACCTGAGGGAAGCAGTAACACAAAGCATAGGAGAAGTTGAAGATAACCACAGTAGGACAAAGGGGAAACACAGCCCCTCAAGGCATTGGACTAAAGGCAGCTTACAGGAAATCCAACACCAGTCTCCCAGAGAGGGAGCCCAGGGCTCTGAGACACCAAGGGAAATGTCACCTTATTCAAATAAATCAAACAAAACCACCAAGCTGCTTCCAGTGTCAACATCCCAGTCCAGTGCAGATCAAAACAACAGTTCAGTATTAATCTGGATGTCCAATACTAGTCCATAAATTCTTCTTTAGACATACGCAGCACAAGCAGTGATATGGAGTGCAGTAAAATCACAGCACAGTGGGTAGAAAGTCTTGGGGATCCATTGGCACTGGAAGCATTTCAAGGAAGACCTTTGTTTCCAGACTGAGCTTTGGCAGAAGCAAGAAGACCTACTGTGGCTGTTGGTCTTTTGGGGCTTCTGGCTCTGGACCCTGCACTCGTCCTCACCTCTCCCTGACCCGCACATGTTGGACTGATTAGCACCCACCACCACCACAACATTCAAACACAAAACCAACAGAATGACACCTTCCCAGGTTACCTTTGAAATAAGAGGAACTCTTTAACCAGGGGAAGTTTTTGCAACTTGGGAAGGCTGTGATGCTTTGGGAAATTGGAATCATCAAACTACAGTGACTCTTCTTCCAGAGAAAGAGACGGGTGGAAGCAGACAATGGAAAGCAACCATTGTCCTAAGAAGAGTGGTATCAATGCAGTATGGATCCTTTAGGGGGTGCTTTTTAGAACCAAAGATGATCCGTGAACCATGCCAAGTCATAGTTCACAAGTCGGAGACTCATCTACAACCATGATCAATAATAACCCTTTTAGAAAGTGAAAGCATTATTGATGATGGACAATTTGGAATCCACAATGTTGTTGAAACTTTGGATTCTCGATGGCTGACATATTAGACTGAAATAAGATTTGTGTTTGCATTATTCTGGAAAAGCCTCCTGTGTCAATAACCAGGAAAAAAATTTAAGATCTAGATTAAGGTAAAGCCAACCCTGGAAGGTCTGGAGGAAGATAATGGTGATAGGGTATCTCTGACTATTCTTCACAAAATGTCTACCAGCCTAGAAATATCCTTAATAAGTGACCACAAGTTCAAGTGCTGGCAGTACCAGCCCAAGTGTGGGTATGGCTTACAACCTGACTGATGGACTGCGTGTAGCATACAGATGATGGAGTCAGATAATCTGGGAATGATATTTGGCTTCTTTGAGGAAGACCTCAGTGAGCCTGTGGTTCAGGGTGATGCCCTCTCTGGTGAGGTGAGTATGGCAAGTCTCTTATAGTCTATCATTGCTGAGAGTGGGAAGAGTGCTGGGGTCCCGCTCTTCCCATTGTGTGCAGAAACTCCAGGAAAACAATAGGAAAAGTTTGAGTTGATTATGAGTTAATTATGAGGCCATTGCCAGCATATAATTGTGACATGAAATCTCCATTTTCCAAGTATTGAAAGCCAAGAACTCCACTGGATATGGCACTTTGAGGTGCAGGGAAGTCTACAAGAACTGCCCAACTTGCAAAAAGTCAAGAAAATACTGCTGCATCTTTAAGACATGCTGCTAGTCATGGTGCAGACTGTGTACAATTTGATGTACGTCTTTTAAAGGATTTTGTGTCTTAGTCCATCATGTTCTCACCGGTCATTTGACTATGAAAAACAAATTAAAGGCCGTTCCAGCTGAATTATTTGAAATTCCAGTAAAGGAGTTAACATTTGACCAACTCCAGTTGTTAAAGCTTGCTCACATGACTGTACTCAAATCTAAAGACTGGAAAGAATCTGCAATCGAGGAAGAAAATACATTCTCTGAAAATCATCCATTTCCTTCTCTTAAGATGGTTTTAAACTCTTTACCAGAAGATGTAGGATTTAGCATGGAAATAAAGTGGATCTGCCAGCAAAAGGATAGCATACGGGATGGCAACCTATCAATATATTTTGACATGAACCTGTTTCTGGATATAATTTTTAAAACTGTTCTAGAAAATTCTGGGAAGAGGATAATAGTGTTATCTTCATTTGATGCAGATATTTTCATAATGGTTCAGCAAAAAAGAACATGTACTTCATATAATTTTTGACTCAAGGAAAATCTGATACCTACCCTGAACTCATCAACCTCAGATCTCAGACAACTCCAATTGTAATGAGCTTTGCACAGTTTGAATACTTACTGGGGATTAATGCACACACTGGAGACCTGCTAAGAAACAGTTCTGTGTCCAAGAGGAAAAAGCAGAGGGACTGGTCATCTTCTTCTCGGGAGATGACACCAATGATTCTGAAAATAGATGGAGATTGAAGGAATTTGGAGTGAATGGTCTAGTTTATGGTAGAATATATGATTGGATTTCTGAATATCCAAATATATTCCAAGTGGAGCCGTTGAAACGCCCAAAGCAAAAGTTGCTAGAGCTTAAAAGCTGTCTGTGCCCCACTTTTAGCCACTTTGCCCCCTCTTCTTTGTGTGGGGAGCCTGATACCCACCTGGATGCCAATGGCATTGACAGCGCAAAGAACGCGTAGTCTGCACCACGCAGAGGTCACGTGCGGGCACACACCGCACTTGTGAGCACATTCACTCTTCAGCATTGACACTGTGTAGCTGCCTTGTGGGTTTCCCAGTCCAACAGAGCAATAATGGAGAAGCATTTGACTCCTTCACTTCTATTCTTGTTAAAATTTCAAATATGCTATTCGCATCACTTGGCCAGGTATAACTACCAATCTGTCTCTTTATTGCTTAGTGAATATTTTCTACGAAAGATGTAAACTTATCTAGTGTTAAACAAATGCCCGTTAGTCAGCACAGTTCTTTGAAATTAAATCTTATCACTATTCCATAAAAAAAGTCAACAGACAACTTTGATGGTTCCAAATTACTGGAGGAGAAGAGGAGATGAAGTAGTAGGTTAGAGGTAGACAGGTGTTGAGGGAAGGGAGAGAGAATGTACCACAACGGGGATGCATGGGAAAAGGGGAGGAGGGAAACAAGGCACGATATTAGAGGGTTGATATAACATTGAACCTTTTAATGCAAAATATGATGATTTGGTATATAAACTACATTCAATTCCCAATGAAAAATTTTATGAAAGAATCAATGCCTTTGGCTGAGCCCCGGTGGTGTAGTGGTTGTGCGCGGGACTGCGGCCCACTGGGATGGAGGTTCAATTCCGGCTCCCAGGAGCAAAGGCTGGGCCTCCTACTCCCACCATCTGAGGGCAGTGATGCCTAAAAAAAAAAAAAAAATTAAATTAAGAATCAATGCCTTCAATGACGGTCTGTCCAAAGAACTAGAAAATCTGTGTGTGAATAATAACATTCCAAAGGCTAGACGAGGATGGTAGGACTTGATCTTATGTACTTGGGACCTGCAACCAAGAGGAACTCATTTTTCAAGCAGACATTATGCTTGGTAATGAAAGGTGTGAGAAAAAAGAGAAAGATCCTTAATGAGATGGTCTAAAACAGTGGCTACAAAAATGGGCTTCAGTATTAAAACAACTGTTAAGGGCGCCTGAGTAGGATGTGATTCCAGCTCTGAGCATGTGTAAGTGTATCTTTCTGGCTTACACTAATTTTTTCTCACACAATATATGAGAAAAACAAATATAAGAGGTTCTGACCATTTTCCCCTCAAATATGCTTCACTTTTTAACCCTGTTGATGTGTTTACCCCTGGCCTTTAGAAGCTCACATAGCACTTTGGGGCAAAGAAAGATGCAGCCTAGAAACCCCATGCTGGAGGCCAAGATGGAGAAGATCTCCACAGTTAGCATAACCTTGTCCCAAGTACTCTGGTAGATGGGGAGGAAGGTGACCCAGACATTGCAGAACACCAGCATTCTGAATGTCAGGAACTTGGTCTTTTTGAAGGTGTCAGGCAGGTTTCTGGCCAGGTAGGTCAATGAAAATGTTCCCAGGGCCAGGAATCCCAGGTATGCCAGGACACACTAGAAGGCAGAGACTGGCCCTTCTTACACTCACTCAATGATGATGCTCCTGGGTTCAGAGGATGAGTCTATGTCAATGAAAGGGGGAGAGGTTCCCAGCCAGATGCCACAAATAACCAGTTGGGTGAGGGAACAGATTGGGACCATTGAGTTGACAACTCCAGACAGTAGCAACTGCCTCATCAATTTTGCAGGTCTCAAGACCATGAAGGCAAGATTCACAGTGGTGGTTTTGGCCAAAGCAGTGAAAACAACCACCATCAATATGACTGTGAAGGAGCTATTTCTGAGGATGCAGGTGATGTGTTTAGATGGCCAATGAAGAGTAAGAAGCAGAGGAATCAAAAGAAGAGAAAGAGGAGGAGAGCATAAATGAAGGTCTGCTTGTTGGCCCTGGCTATGGGAGAGTCTCGGTACTTCACAATGACCCACAAAACCACGGCAGTGATGACAGAGAAACACAGAGCTGTGCAGGCCAGAACCATCTGCAGTGGATCTTGATAAGCCAGAAAGGTCACACTTTTGGGTAGGCAGCGATTCCTCTTCATAGTGGGATACTGAGTTGGGGCACTTTGTACACTGATAACTCTCTAGAAAGGAAAGTGAGAGGGGATATGAGACTGAGGAAGAAGCAATATCTTTCAAATATCATGGTGCTCATGTAAAAGGGATCTTTTGCTTGTTTGTTTATTTCAATTTTCTCTATATTCACCTGACAATTCTGATTTTTTTAAAAAAAATTATGTATCATGTTCCCATGACACATTTTGTGATTTGTCAAAATAGTTTTCTGTTCCACTTGTCTCATGGCATCCCCAGAAGTGCAGGGCAGAAAGTTGCTCCTTCGGTTGTTCTGTGTCTTTCACCTCCAGGAGCAGATAGAGAGGCCTTTTTTTCTGAGGCACCTCTGCATGGTTAAGGATCTAGTTGTGTGCCTAACCGTGTGTGCTATTCAGGGTTTCCTGAAAGCTCATAAGAAGTTAGAGAAATTGCTTGTGGAATTTTGTCAGTTCATACCTGTTTGATTAGACATATTTCTCTTTCTGGACACAAAATGCCATCAAAGCAGCAGGAAAGCTGACCTTCCTGGGGGATTTTGAGGAATCCCATGCCACAACTCTTGCTATACAGAGAGCAGAGCGTCTGAAAAAAAGAATCATCGATAAGGGTTCAATAATATTGCATGAAGGAACAGTATCTTACCATGTAATACTATGGACTGATGTTATTTTGTTGTCATTAAGTGATCTTGAATAACATTTTGTTGTTGTCAAGGGATCCTGACGCATGAGGGCCCTAGTGATCCTGACTGGTAATGTCTCTAGTGGTCCTGACTCAATGGCCCCAGCAGAGAAGATCCAATTGCACATTTTAATTCCATGACTGTAATTTTTTCCCTTTATGTAGCCAACTTTATTACCACATACAGGTTCACAAACAAGAGAAAGTAACTGTGTTATATCTAAGAATATAAGTGTCTTCCTTTTTATAGGTCTTTTGTTGAGATCTTATGAAATACCTTTTGCAAAATATCTTCATTTGACCCTATTATGTGTTCTAACTCATTAGGTAGGAGTATGCAAGCTGCCCCGCGTCATAAGATGAACTTGTGTTCACTGCCTGCATCCCCTCAGGCTATAGTGTAGAAGTTAAGAGCACAGCATTGGGCCAGCCACTCTACATATCTTGTCTGTTTGCCATTTGTAAACCAAGTGACCAAGAACAAGTTATGAACTCTCTCTCTGGGTCTTACTTGCACCAACTGAAAAATGGAAGTAAATTGGCCCTGTTTCCTAGAGTTGTTATTGAGGATAAAATTAAATTTATTGATCTATGACTTTTGGGGTGTGCTTAAGTCATAGTTGAATCTTGGCTTTGTTTACCTTGACTCGTGGTGCCAGGTGTGCACAGAATGGCACAATAGGCTTTTGGTGGCTGTAATCTCTAACCAATTTTTACATAAGCAAATCACAGCCTTTCATCTAGCTCGAATAAGTTCTACCTATGAACCTTTCAGGTAGCAGTCAAGCCCTTAACCTGTACACCAACAGGGCGCCTCAACACTGCTTTCAGAGCCTCACAACTTTCTTTTGAAATTTACCATAATGATTGCACAAAGGGGGTGGTCGGTATGAAAACATTACATGGATCCATTCCATTGATTCAATATAAATAGAATACATTTTCTTTCCTGGGGGGAATGAGTAAAGGCAGTTTCAGAAGTGTGTACAAGTCATCAAAATTGTAGCTCACCAGAAGATGTCCTTCCCTGTTTCTGTACAGTGGTCCCTAGGTGGTTTGTGGACAACTATGGACTCACAGTGTGGCTAACAGGACCACCAGGTGTGGAAAATGGGCTTAGAAAAAGACTCGAGTCAATGGAAAGCTATTGGTCCCAGGTGTGTTCTGTCATAGGGCCTGGCCATGAGTCAGAGTCAACTTGACAGAAACTCATTCAGGGTCTTGCTTATTTTGTTTGCTGTGCTTTTCAAATGGCACACTTTGAACCAGTTCCTTGTGTATCTCAAGCAGCAAACTTTCATACGCATTCAGTACATGCATGCTCTGCTGTTTTTCTTCATGGTTTTCTTTGGCTTTTCTTTTTTTCCAAACAGTTTATTGGCATATCACCCACATATCAAACAATTCAAAAGTTGTATCACATCAAGAAGAGTTGCACAATCACCTTCGACATCTGTTTTAGAATGTCATCTTCATTATTGCACTTACTCTTACTAACTCTCCGTTTTGCCACCCATTTCACCCTCCTGTACCCCCAAAAAACAACTAATGCAGACACTAGCTCTGTAGATGTAGCTATCCGGATTTCATGTACAGAAAGACATTATAAAACAAGTAAGCTAACAGCAAAAACAGCTACATCATGCCAACACTCTCCTACAGGTCTGTGGTGACTCCTTAATTCCCCAACATTTAGCAATCTAAATATTCCAGTCATGTCAGTTGGGCTGACTTACCTCAGCAAATGGCACCTGGCATAGGACTCTTTATGAGAATGGAGTTGTATGGAATGGATATTGAGTGCTTCTCCTTCCAGACCTGGGGTTCTGGGGATGGGAGCTGTGAGAGGCCAGGATCAGAAAGGTCTTTTGATAGCTGAGGGTGAATGGGAGGGGGTGCATTAGGATGGGCATGATCTGCCAGTGACCCACTTGTTGCCTCTATGCAGCTGTGGCTAGATCAGATGTCCTCAGGGTCTAGTAAGTTTTAGACATCAGAGAGAGCATGCTTGCTTGTGACATTTTTATCTGAAATCCCTCCAATAAAATATCTTTCCTGTTTTTCCTCCTTATTCAAGGGGTTCTTATGGAAACACACAGAGTGCCTCTGCTCCACAGGGTGCTCAGTGCCTGTGGTCATCAGCCCTTTCTTCTGACGGGCCGCTGGATTATTTGAACTGCTTGCCATTGGAATCTGACAAGGTCCTCAGAAAGAACGTATGCTAGCATTGAATTTAAATGCATATCAATTATTTTATTTAATAAATTGCCAAACTGATGGCAAATAGAATAAAGAGTGCTCATTTCCTGAGTGATCACAAGATCCATTTTTTGACCCTTAGACCTTAGGGTGGGGCAGGAGGCAGGGCTCCTTCACGTTCTAATCTGAGGTCTAAAGCACATGCTGGGATATCTGTGGTTACTGCAGTTCCCTCCGCCCCAGCACCACAAAGAGCTCAAGGATACCTTAGAATGCCTGCGACACTGGCTATTCTGATTCTACATGACTGTCCTCATTACAACAAATCTGATTATGCGAGATGAAGAAGCCAGAAACAGCAGGAGTTATTTCTAGAGCCTTCCTCTCCTCCATTTGTCATCAAATTGATGATTTTCAAATGACAGGAGTGACCCCAATATTTCTTTCTATTGAAGTGGTTTCATTGTTGTTGTGAACACACACAGGAACACATGCAATAAGCTAACGATTTTTCCATTACCCAGATGGCTGGCATTCTATGAGTTCTTGGAAGACCCTTCCCTCCTCTCTTGAGAGGTTCCTTCTACACCCCCATAAACTCCCTGTCCCCAAGTTTCCTGTCTAATCCACAAAAAGTTACCACTGTCAGTGTGATTCCATTGGGATTCTGTAAAGAACACAGTGCTCAAGGCAACACACTTGTCCGGTTAAATCAAGCTTTTGTAAACATGTTTTTAACCTGTATTTTCATCCGTGTTATGTCTCAGGTGTGGAGCCCTAGGGTAGGAAGAGCCCTATGGATTTTATCTACAGAAGTGACCAGATGGGGCTGGGCAGAGAAAGTCAGGGGAAGAGCAGAGCAGGGTCCCTGTGGGCCACAGTGGCATTGCGGGCAGATCTGTATATACGGGGAGCTCTTCTTTGCTCCCAGCACTGCTGACTGGATGAAAGTCCCTGTGCTGTTCCCGAGGCTGCAGGGACACAGAGCAATCTCGCACACATCTGTGCCCTGCATAGATACTGTGTTTCCTGGCATAAGGCAACTTTTCCTGTGCTTCCTCCTCTTCAAGGATTCAGGGCTCCACCTCAGGCTGGTGAGTCACAGCTGGGATGTTCTCTCTGCTCCTTCTGCCTCTCCTGGGGAACATTCCCACTCCAGGGCTCACAATGACTCCTTCTGAATGTGAAGATTTCTGGCAGCCCAGTGTGTACAGGGATGGGGACCTGGTGCTCGGAGGCTTTTTCCCCCTCTACACATGGAAACACCACTCAGAACTACAATGGAAATTTTTTATGACCCATCCCCCCAAAATGAAACTTGACTGGTAAGTTGTGTGTGCGTGTTTGTGTGTGTGTGTATGTGTGTGTGAGAGAGAGAGAGAGAGAGAGAAAGAGAGGTATAGAGGGAGACAGAGACACAAACAGAAGCAGAAATTTAAAAATTATTTTGAAATTCTCTCCAAAGTAATGGTTTTACATGGCCCTTCTTTTCACAAGTTTTTAGCTTGCCTTAAAGTCTCCTCTGACTATGGTGACCTTTCGTGCAGCAGAGTACAATTCTAAGCAGACCTGCACCATGTTCTTGGTCCTTGCGAGGCCTGTGTCCTTTCTTGCAGCCACTGTCTCAGTCTAGAGGGCGTCGTTGATTTTCATTGACGGCCACTTCACTACCCCTGATGTTTTGTTTGAATCTCTATGACTCTGCCTTCATTTTTCCACCCATCAGATATTTTTTTCTTCTGAGTGAGAAAGAGAATACATGCCCTTTAATTTCCTGGCTTGCAAAATTCCCTATTAGCGATTTTCTTTAGGAAAGCTCATGTTTCCACATTCTATGGAAAAATATAAAATCTAGCTAGCCAAATGCCAAATCATGGCCTTAAAATTGATTGTGACAACACTTGGCCCAGGGACACATTTGAACATGCTCTTCGAAAATTGTTGCAGACGGGATTGTTCAATGCAGGATTTCTAGAACCCTTCCATTTGTAGAAAGCACAATAAAGGGAAGCTTGTGTACAATTTAATTGAACATGTTGATTTTTTCCTAAAAGTTATTGATGTCTTGGCCTTGTGCAGGTTTAATTACAGAGGCTATATGTATGTGCTGATCTTTCTTTTTGCCATCGATGAGATTAATAGGAGCCCCCAACTGCTGCCCAACATGTCCCTGGGCTTCTGGCTCTCCAACGCTTATTCCCATCATGTGAGCACCTTACAGAGCACCCTGCACTGGCTCTCAGAAGGGGAGCCCCCCATCCCTAATTACACCTGCCAGAAACACAGAAAGAACGTGGCTGTCACTGTCGCTCTCTCCTCGGACTTCTCAGTGGAGATTGGGGTGCTGTTGGAGCGCTACAGAATCCCTCAGGTATGGTCTTGGGGGAATTGCATTTCTCTTCTTCAGGGCTGGTCCTCAGGGACGGACAAAGGACACAGACCCTGCAGAATGGCCTGACATTCGTTGGAGTTGTCATTTGAGTTTGGGAACTGGGAAGGGGATGAATCAGCCAGAACATTTTGTTGCTTCAGGACCTATGACAAACTAGTCTCTAGAAATTCTATTCCTCAAAAAGTCCTAGAGGTGGGAACTATTCTGGAATCTGAATGCCTTCATGGGTAGCTTGAATGCATTTTAATCCCCCAGGAAGATCTTGTGAGTATGTTTTTGGCCAATTCCTCATAGGACATTTCTGTTGAGATTACATGCTGTTTCTGAGAATGTAATTTGTATTTCTGTGTATGTCTTTTTCTGATCTGGTAGTTTTGGAGTGGGTGACGTCGTCTGACCAGTAGTTGTAGTTTTTGAAGTCCTGGCTTGACTGGGTCCTGTGCTGCTTTCCAATTCCATGATGAGAATGATGATGGGTAATGAAGGAAGGCCACAAAGGCACACACAAGGACCAGAATCTAACACATAGTCCTCACATTAAAAAAGAGAAAAACTAATAAACAGCTCCAAAAATAAAACAGAAGAATCCTGAAAAGCACCCAACCCCAATATCGGATTGGCTGCCACTTTTTATTGGAGCCCAGTGTCTAAGGTACTAGAAATTTTAGGCCAGTGACAAGTTGCATCCTTTCTACAGCCCCCAAATGACTAAGAAGGGAGGAGGAAAACCAAGGCAAGGAAAACCCAGTCCATTCTCTTGCCATCAGAATGTGTTTGCCCAGCGCAGGTTTGGGAGTTTACGATTTTCTTTGAACTGACTGCCATAGCTGGGGCTGAATGCCCCATTGCAGCACCTATAGCTGCCAACAAAGAAGCATATGCCCAAGAAGACAGCGTAGTCAGTGAGTTCCATCTCCTCATTCTTCAAATCCCTCTGTGTGTTCCCCTTAGTTCTTCCCTCCCTGAGTGAGCACTGGCCTCCCAGCCATTTAGGAGGGGTGCAAGGGACTTCTGAAGGAGTAGAGGAGTTCTTATCTAATATCTCTTTCAAATGAGTGGGATGGGAGCAAGGGAATGGTGCACAGGTCTCATTTGCAGTGTCCTGCATTGGACGTTTCTGTTGAAGAGTAGCTTGTTGACAGGAAGTTGACCCACTGAGAATTTTCCATCTCTCTCTGTTTCTTTAATTACCCAGTTGGTGTCTGGCCATTTATCTCCTCCACCTGTAAATTGAGAACTACCTTTTAACTCCTCCTGCTCCGCCACCCTTTTCTCCATTCTTTCTTTCTTTTGCTTTCTTTCCGTTTTTGCTACATGGGGTGAATGGAGACCTGAAGGTAAATTTAGATCTTCAACTTCTTTGCAAATAGTCACTTGCTTTGTCCCTTCCGGGAGGCAGTGACAGGCTGCCATTATGCAGGTTTCAGAGATGTGAAAACTAAAATGCACAGAGGTATATTGAACTTGTCCCAAGCTATTCACAGCAAAGTCAGTATTTGAAATTCTTTTCTGACTCTGAATATGGTTTCATATCCACTGCGTGACCTGCAGGAATATAAATGGTAGCTAAAGGAGCTTAGTGATGTATTGATTAAGCACTCACAGTTGGAACTTCCCAGACACTCCTCCCGACAATATTCAGACTTCAGAACTTCTGGGGTGTTTTTACTCTGTCTTATTGGGTCACTGTGTGTCAGGATCAACTCTCGACACACTCTTATTAGCTCTGAGCATATGAAGCCTCTGACGAACTGCTCCTGAAGTTTCTCAGCTGTGAAGGCCCTGTGGAGTGAGTGCGTCCACCTCTGCACACTTGGGGTCACTGTCATTAGACTCTGCAATTCTCTTGGTGACTTTGCTTTCAAGAACCTTCTGTGACATTTCTCTCCTTTGATTCAGATATTCTGTGGCTCTTTTGATCCTTTGTTGAGGAATAAGGACCAGCTTTCCTCACTCTATCAGATGGCCCCCACCCACACTTGTCTGGCTTCTGGGATGGTCTCCTTACTGGCCCACTTTGAGTGGACCTGGGTCAGTATCTTAGTGTCAGATGATGCAAAAGGGGAGCAGTTTCTTTGGGACCTTCAAAGAGAAATGGCCCTCAAAGGAGTCTGCATGGCATTTATGGAGAAGCTTTCGGTGACAAAGAAACTGGGCAGACCAGAAGATCTGTCCTTCATTCTCAGAATAGGTGACTCATCTGCAAATGTGGTCATTGTTTATGGTGATGGCATTACATCAATTGTTCTCCTTCTCACAGGACAGCATCACTTAACAACACACGTGGTATGGATCACTGCATCCCAATGGGAAGGATTTGACTTATCCCTTAACCTCTTCTTAAATTCTTTTCATGGGGCTCTTGCCTTTGTACCCCAGAGTTCAGAGATACCTGGCTTTGAGCACTTTTTAAGAACAGTGAATCCTTCCAAGTACCCCGAAGATTTCTTTCTAGCCAAACTATGGCTAGTCCTTTTCAATTGCTCTTTTGCAGGAACTGTATGTGGGACAATGTTTGAGTGCCCACCCAATGCCTCCTTGGAGTCTCTGCCTCAGGCTATTTTGGACATCACAAGGATGAAACCCATCATGTATGTCTATAATGCTATACACCTGGTGGCTCAAGCCCTTCACAAAATGATTTTTATTGGAGGAGAAGAAACAGGGTCCTTGATTGAATCCAAAGTTCCGGTGTTTCTGTCCTGGGAGGTAAAGCTTCTTCTTACATTTGATTAACATTACTGGCTTTCTATCTTCTGAAATTTATTTTCTTGAGTTATAAAACTATCATCAGACCTTTAGTAGCTATATTCATCGTGATGAATACAGTAAGTCTCATACATTCTAAGATACCCAGACATGTTCATTTCAAGAATATTTAACATTTTCAAACATACTTAAAAGCTAATGAATTTAAAATATTAACTAATTTTCTTCAAAAAATGAAGAAAAGTAAAACTTCTCTGTTCACAAAGATTTAAAACATCAGTTACTGTACAGGGTTGCTATGGTTCTGAATTGACTTGATAGAATTGGGTCTGGTTTCTGTTTTTTCTTGTCATTTAGGGGAGAGGGAGGATACTCTTATCCTAATGACAATATACACCAGTGGAATAGAATTGAAACCCAGGAAATAAATTCACACATCTATGGCCAACGGATATTAAACAAATCATCTTTCTTTGCATTTGAAGAAGCTCTTTGTGACCCCTGAAAAACACCAAATAAGGGTTTCAGTCATGACCATCCCTAAAATAGCTATCACAAACATAATTTATAGAATATATTACATTAATTATCTTTGCGGGTCAGTGGCAGAAATGATTGTCTTTGTTCGAACCTACTAGTCTAAAGCTTGCTGCTACAAAATCAAAGTGCGACCCCTCTAACAACAACAACAACAACAACAACAACAATAGTAATATCTAGTGTTTACAGCTAAGAAAATTCCCTGGTGGTTGTGAGGTGCTACTGAGTGGTTCTAACTGGTGGCAGTGCTGTGTGGAGCAGAATGCAACACTGCCCAGCGCTGCTCCATCCCAGTGATAGACCTTATGTCTGAGCCCATCGGTTCAGCTGCTGTGTCCATTCAGCCTGTTGAAGATCTTTCTGTTTCTCCCTGCCCTGCATGATGTCCCGCTCTAGCGTCTGATCTCTCCTGACAGCAAGTCCACTGTAAGCGAGAGACTAATGTCTTTGACTCTAAGAAGCATTCTGGTTGTTTTTCTTTCAAGAAAAATCGGTTTGCTCTTTTTGCCAATGCATGGAATCGTCAATATTCTTGGCTAGTGCCATAATTTAAATGCATTGATAAGTCATTGACTTTGCTTAGTTAGTCTTCTACTTTCATATGTTTATGACATCCTTGAAATATCACTTAGATTAGGCACACCTGCACCCTCACATCTTTGTTTTTCAACAGTTCTCAAATCTGAAAGAATTCTTTTGCAGCAGATCGACACAATACAACACAGCACAACATTTGTTCTCTTGGCTACTGCTGAAACCTGTTCACCTTGGAGACCCTGCTATCATTCAATATTGATGACATAGCTTCCTGCATCACAGCAACACAAAAGTCACCACTGTTGGAAAATCTGACAGGCTAGTGGGGAGAAAAGCTGATGGGACATGTAAGATTAGTAATACTTAGGTTGTCATGCATCAGAAATGCTTGATGGCTGTGAATTTGAGTTGGTTTGTTTCCTGGGGCTGATTAGGGTTCTCATTTTTAGGACAATCAGATTATGTACCACATTAAGTCACTGGAAAGAAAAGAGGAGAGCAAATCTGACAGACTATTCTGCCTCCAATGTCTTTGCTTGTCTCATTTCCTAATAATGCTTTTCCTTAGCTCCATCATTTCCTAAAACACACTCAACTGGAAAATAGTGCCGGAGAACACGTCTCACTGGATGAAAACAGATATGAGATGTCACGATATGAGATTTTAAATTATGTGAATTTTCCAGAAGGTTTTCAACTTCACGTGAAAGTAGGAGAGCTTGTTTCCCAGGGCACACATGCTCAACGTTTGATTATCCACGAGAAGCTGATAGAATGGGCTATTGGATTCGAAGAGGTTAGATGAATTTTTCAACTACAACTCAAAGGAGAGAAAAGATGAGAATAATTGTGCAACCTTGAATTCATTACAAAAATATAGTGATTTCTCATTTTTAATGTTAGTACTAAAGGATTTTAAAGAATGTTTAAATTAAGCTGATCTCATATATAAGAGATGACAATTGCTCCTTAGTGGTTTCCTTGCCATTGTCTTCACAGAACCATGTGATCAGGTCATTTTGGTGGTGGTTGTGGTATCATTAGGTAGATTAGACTGAGTGGATGGGGTCATTAACATTGGTGAAAAACAATATAAGAGAGATATATTTGTGTTTATCTCCCTCAAAAACATTCTGACCTATGAACTGATTTAAATATATAATTCACTGCCAGTTCAGATAAGTGGAAAGATTATTCATTGAAGAGAGTAGAAAGTGTTAAAAACCAACACGAATGTAAATGGACATAATTGTGACCAAATGACAGAGTGCTGACTTTTAGCCTCACTGCATCTGAAATCACCCACTTTTCAATTGAGTTTTTCTCTGTTATACTTGGTTAGCCTTGCTAGGTTTCTTGCTGCTATGGTTTATTTGTTTTACAAATATTTTCTGTGGATAAAATCCCAGATGGGCGCATCTACAGAGAAAATAGCTAGATCAATAGTACCTTATGGAGGTTGGGGTGAAATGGGAAGCTAAGAACTATGTTTTAATAAAGAGGAAACATTCTGAAAATCATGGTGATGATTATTGTACAATTCTTCTTGATATAAGTGAATTATTAAGTTGCCTTACTTGTGAATAAATGCCAATGAAAACTGTTTGGAGAAACTAAAGAAAAACCCACCTGTAGAACAACAGTGAAGAGCGTATTTACTGAATGTAGTGGAAAGTTTGCTGCATGAGATGCACAACAAACAGATGCATAAAATCTTGAATCTGTTGTTGTCAAGTTGGTTCTGACTCAGAGCTGTGCCCTCTGTCAGAGCAGAACTGAGACCAACGGGATTCCATAGACTGGAGTCTTAATAGAAGCAGATCCCTCACATTGTGTGGTGCTGCTATGTGGGTTCAGAGAAGCAAACTTTCTTTAGTAGCAGTCTTAATTGCACAAACCACCAGGGACTTCTGTGCACAGAAGCATTGCAGGACATAACCTGGGGATCTAGAATTTTCAAAACTTTCAAGCACAATTAAACTCACTTTACTGATTTGGTATTTGTTCCACCCATGGAAAAAGTATTCTACTTGTCTTGAATCAACAGGATGGATCCACATAAAGCTTTCATTTTTGGGTATGCATCCATTATGGTAAATTTAAAAAATAAACGCCGACACATTGGAAGCAAAGTTGAGTTGCCCTGGTGGTGCAAAAGTTAAGCACTTGATGGCTTCTAGGTAGGTTCCAACCTCTTGGAGAGGTAAGAGAAGAGAGGCTGTGATTTGTTTGGGTAAGGATAAAAGTCTTGGAACCCATATGGACAAATTGGACTTTGGTTCCAAGGGCCATTCTGTCAGGATCATGAGGGCCATGATGAGTCAGGATCCCTTGACAGCAACAAAACGTTAGTTGACATCATTTACTAATAACAAAACAATTTTCATCAATCATTAAATCAGATACTATCCCATCATGCAATTTTAGTAAACTAATTCTTTTCTTTCAGACTCCCCATTCTGTCTGTAGCAAGAGCTGTGTTGCAGGTTTCATGAAAATTCCTCAAGAAGGGAAGGCTTCCTGCTGCTTTGATTGTCTTCTGTGTCCTGAAAGACGAATCTCTAATCAAACAGGTACAAACTGACACAATTTCATAAGCAATTTCTCTAATTTCTTTTTTTTTTCATTGATACAGTTTTTATTGCTCTGGTTATTAACATCCTTAAATATTGCTCAAAACATTTTCTATTTAATATATATTTAATAAATTTATTGGGGGCTCTTACAGCTATTATAACATTCCATACATCGTCTGTTTCAATCACATTTGTACACATGGTGCCACATTCATTTCCAAACCTTTCCACTTGAGTCCTTGGTATAAGTTCCTCTTTACCCTCCTCCCTTTTTTTAGTAATGAGTCATTTTAATGGGTTTTCAAACACCTCTCCTCATGATCCATACATATATCAGCTATATGGAGCTATATGGAGCTATATATATGGCCTTATTTGCACACTTGTTGCCATCATCACTTCCCAAGCATCCACCTTCCACCCAGACCCCCAGTTCCAGCTCCCCATATTTCCCTTCCGCCCTCCCCCCCCATGAACTTTTCATAATTTACAAATTGCTCTTGCTGTTCCATCTCCTACACTGTCCAACGTGTTTCTTCACTCACTTCCTTGTTGTCCTCACCTCAGGGAGGAGTTAAATGTAGATCCCTGAAATTTGTTCCCACTCTCTACTCCACCATCCCTCCACCCTCGCAGCATCACCACTCCCATCACTAGTCCTGAGGGAACATTTATCCGAAATTCAGTGTAGTAGCAATGAAATGCGCATCTTTCCTCTGGTTCTCTACTTCCTCCCACCCACTAGCATGCTCCCGGTTCTACCAGACAAGTCTGGCTAGAGCAGGGAACGTACACTGGAGTCTCTAACTTTTATGATCCTGTAAGAGGTCCTGAGTAGAACCCAGGGTTAAGAACCAACAGTTACCTACATTCACAACTCACCCAGAGCTGCCTCAGTAAAGAAAGACCTGCTGATATGCCTCCAGAGACCAAAGACACACAACAATGCATGCAGCATAATTCTATACTGCATTTCTGGGGATGCTATTAGTCGAGTTGACTCAAAGAAAACCAACAAGCAACTAGTTTGACAAATCACATAAATTGTCATGAAAAGATGATATGTGGTTTTTAAATCCCAGAGTTGTCAGGTGGACATAGAGAAGAGAAAATTAAAGCCAACCAGATACATTGTACATGACCACACTGAGATATGAAAGATGTTAGTCTTTTCTGGATTTCATATTCTCTCTCCCATTCCTCTTTAGATAGTGAGCAATGTATGGAGTGCCCACACAATCAGTATCCTAACCTGGAGAGGAATCGCTGCCTACCCAAAAGTGTCACCTTTCTGGCTTATCAAGACCCACTGGGGATGGCTCTGGCCTGCACCGCTCTGTGCTTCTCCGTCATCACTGCCATGGTTCTGTGGGTCTTTGTGAAGTACCGAGACTCTCCCATAGTCAAGGCCAACAACCGGACCCTCAGCTACGTTCTCCTCCTCGCCCTTCTCTTTTGCTTCCTCTGCTCCTTACTCTTCATCGGCCGTCCAAACACAGTCACCTGCATCCTGAGCAATGTCTCCTTTGCAGTCACCTTCACTGTGGCTGTTTCCACAGTTTTGGCCAAAACCCTCACTGTGATTCTGGCCTTCACAATCCTCAGACCTGGAAGATTGATGAGGCAGTTGCTGGCATCTGGGGTTGTCAACTCGGTGGTTCCCATCTGTTCCCTTATCCAAGTGATTATTTGTGGCATCTGGTTGGGAACCTCTCCCCCTTTCATTGACATAGACTCATCCTCTGACCCCAGGAGCATCATCATTGAGTGCAACAAGGGCTCCATCTCTGCCTTCTATTGTGTCCTGGGATACATGGGATTTCTTGCCCTGGGGGCTTTTTCCTTGTCTTATCTGGCCAGAAACCTGCCTGACACCTTCAATGAGGCCAAGTTCCTGACATTCAGCATGCTGGTGTTCTGCAGTGTCTGGGTCACCTTCCTCCCCGTCTACCATAGCACTCGGGGCAAGGTCATGGTGGCTGTGGAGATCTTCTCCATCTTGGCCTCTAGCATGGGGCTTCTCAGTTGCATCTTTGCCCCCAAATGCTATGTTATCTTCCTAAGATCAGATGGAAACATATCAAAAGGGGTAAAAAGGAAAACACATTTGAGGGGGAAATGATCAGAACCTCTTTTCTATTTTTTTGTTTTTTTGTTTTTTTTGGGAGGCATCACTGCCCTCCGATGGTGGGAGTAGGAGGCCCAGCCCCACTGCTGGAATTGAACCTCCATCCTAGTGGGCCGCAGTCCCGGGGCTCAGCCCCAGAACCTCTTTTCTTCTTCTTTTTTTTTTTTTCACGGTTCATGAGAAAGAACTAGTGCAAGCCAGGAAAATAATCTACCACATGCAGCAGCCTGATTTAGCATCATTTTGCATGTCTTTATGGATGTTAAATTTGTTTTATTCATTGTTATTAAGAAAAAACAAATTCTGCGGGAAAAATAAGGCTTTCTATTCCCAGAAGAGTTACAGTCTTGGAAACCCACAGAGGTGATGGTCAATGTGAGTTAGAATATGCTAGAAGGCAATGATTTAGTTGCTTTATAATAATGTCCTTCTCATGGCTTCCCTGTGCAGGGCAGGGAAAAGGAAACTAGCTGCCCCTGTATTGTCCTTACAGCCGTCCTAATGTCAGAGCCCGTTTGTGTAGCCGATGTTCCTGCACCGCCCTCACCGTTGTCTTACTACTAGAGCCCATTTTTTATTCACTCTTTTCCCCATCTCATTAAGGATATTTCTCTTTTTCTTGGACACTTTGCTTTTCCAAACACGATGCCTTTTCCATAAGACAGGTTCCAAGTGCGTGAGATAAAGTCCTACTGTCCTCACAGTGGCTTTTGTATGCTCCTACTCATACCTAGATTTACTAATTCTTTCATGGTTTACTCAGTGCTCTTCAATAACCCCATCATTTACATATATTAGTCATTTTTAACAGCCGCTCATTGTGAATTAGATTTGGTTTATATATCAAATAATCATATATTGAGTTAAAAGTTTAAGCAATGTATCAAATCTCTGTGTCTGGCCCTATTCCCTTTCTCTTCCTTCCACCCTGCTTCCCCTTTGTAGTATATTATCTTTCCCACACTCTAACTTAATAGCTTTTCACCCACCAACCTCCTCTATAACTTCCTGTCACTTGTCCTCTGATCTTTTGTATCCACCAAAGTTGTTTGTTTACGTCTTCTGTGTGTGGCAGTTACATAATTTCCTGTTAACTTGAATGAAGCAGTAGAGTCCAGTCTGTCCATCAAATCAGAGACTATGATGCCTTGGTGTGGACATCACCTTCTCCTGAAGATTCTGGGTACTCTTGTCTTCTTCCCTTGAAGCAGGACACATACTCTCTGTCATTCCTTTCCTGCTGTTAAGAAACCTGGAGGGCTGAGGGAGACACTTGGAGACCCACATCAACGTTGAAGTGCTTCCACTGCCACATGATCCACAAGGCCTCCTACCCACTGGCCTCTGATCTTCTGCATGTTATATAATTGTATGCGCAGCATGAGCCTAAAGAAAAATGTATGGACTAGTTTTGGACAGATGGAAAATTTTAAGACTTATGGACTTCATCTGGATTGGACTGGGGTGTTTTCTCAATATATTATTGTTCTTTTATATGAAACTATTTCTTATACACATGTAAGTGTACAAGTGGATTTGTTTCTCTATTCAACCTAGACCAACATATTTTGTATGGAATACTTGCCTTGAGGTTTTAACAGTACTTCATACAATATTTGTACTCTTGTGTGTGAGTAATTCTCCTTCGCACAATGTCCTACAATTACTTCAGGTCATGAGAACTTTCACAATTATTCTTTAATGATGTGTGGCATCCATCATATGTGTAGTAGAAAGTACCATGACTTAGGTCAGTTACAATGCACTGTTGAAATAAAATCCTTCCTTTTCTATACTCGAAAGAGGTCTGGTCCAGTACATTTATCCCGTAGAACTCATCATTGGATCTCCTGATTACTGCTTCCATGGGCATTGATAGTGGATCCAAGAAAGACAAAATCTTTGACAACTTCAATCATGTCTCCATTGAGGTTTTTGGTATCTGTTGGTCCAGTGTGGGATTTAGTATTCTTTGCATTGACTGTGGGCTAAAATCCTTGTTCTTCACCAGGAAGTTTAGCTAGTTCTTCTCAGTTTCAGCAGGAAATGTTATGTCATCTGCATGTCATGCATTATTAATAATCCCTCCAGAAATCCTGATATGTAAATGGGAAATATCTATTCAAATATGTTTGTATGAAACATATATATAATAGAGATTCATATCAAGAAAGATATGATATGCTCTCTTGGTTGATAGGCACTGAGGCCAAGGCCCATTCAAGAAGGCAGGGGAGGGAACAAAAGGAAGCCATTCTCTAAAGTCTCTTCTATGGGAATGCCATTTTGTCTGGGACGCAGCATGAGACTGTGACCTTACAGACTAGGAACAAAAGCTAAGGATGATCTTGAGCCCTGACTGTGTAGTGGTTGCACATTGGACTGTGATCCTCCTGGTTGGAAATCCAAAACAGCCAGCAGCTCCTCTGGAGAGAGACTGGACGCTCTGCGTCTGTAACTCCCACATCTCAGGTCCCAGCTGGGAAGGATTATCTGGCCCAAGCCAGATGAGGAACTTGAGAGGCTGGTGTGGCCCCACCCATCAAATGAAACCCCTCACCCTGACGCCTCACTTGAAGCCAGTCATTTGCCCTACGATGTCTCCCACGACCATGGCTAGAGCACCACACAGTGAGTGTCTGCCTTCAGCACTCTCCACCGTGAGTTGCTCCCTTATGTCAAGGCGCCTTCATCTCCACAAGGTGGTGAGTCAGGCTGCCAAGCTCAGGTCCCATCCATGACCCCAGGGCTTGTATCTTGACCCTGTGCCAGTTTGCCTGCAGGGAGCTCAGTAGCAGCGATGTTTCTCCCCAACATTGTTTCGCACGCTCCTGCCCTGAAGCAATGGCAGCTTCTCTGACCACCAACTAGTGCCCTTGACGATGACAGCAGCAGATGCCCCCACTGCTCCCTGGCATACCACCCTGTGGCAGTGGGGCTTTTCCTACTGTTTACTGCCACCACCTTTGCCAGCAGCAGGATCCTCCTGGCTTTGCTCAGCATCTTCTCTCATCACAGTGGGGCTTTCCCTATAGTAGCCAGGGACCTTCACCAGTGGCAGTGGACATAGTCATAATGTCACCTGTCACTCCCACCAGGGACAAAAGGGTCTGTCATGTCTCTGTCCAGCACCTCCACCGCAGCAGTGAGGCTGTTTCCAGTGGTAGAGCAGCACCTCTACCAGCAGCAGAAGAACTTTGTCCAATTTCCCCTGCACCCCTCCCACAGAAGCAGGACTTCCCTCACCATTGTCCAGAACCCCTACCACATAGCTACACTTGCCCTGTATCCATAAACCTTGTGTGCTCTGAGAGTACCACAAGAACGTTTTTCCAAATAGGGAATCCCAGATGTCTAAGGAGAGTCAAATTCTTGTGAGATAAAGAAGGACCTTGACCCCAACCCCCACCCATACCCCAAAGGAGCAATTGGCAAGAAGTAGTGCCCAGAAACATTCCTAACAGCCTCATGAAGAGAGATCCCAAGACTTTGTGACTCCCTGGGAAATGGCACCAAGTGCCACCAACAGGACACGGAGACTGCAACAACCTACAACTACATCAACATAAAACAGGAAAAACAAAACCCTATATCAGAAGAAATCCTGAATCTAGAGACATGCATAGAGCTAGCAGGATGCTGAGCCATCACAGAGATAATCTGTAGAATTCTGCATGGAGTTACAGAGTCTGAGAGAAGTAGTACAGTGAAGGGATGAAACTATAGAACATAAAAGCTGTGAACCAAAAGGAAAAACAAGTGATAAGGGAGGTGCATCAAAGAGAAATACCAAGGTTAAGGAACAGGGTAACAAAAACAAATAAACAGTTATTAGGCTTAGTAAAAAGAGTAGACTAAACTGAGAATGAAACCAGTGATGTTGAGAATAGCCAGGCAGAATTCAACAAATGGGAAAGAAAATCAAAAAGATAATTAAGGGAGCTGAAGACAACCCAAGTACCATGTCAGATGCAATGAAGACGAGCAATAGGATTCTTGGAGTATTGGAACAAGAAACAAAGAAGTCAACCATAAAAGTAGTGAGGGATTTACTGGAAGAAAACTTACCCAGCCTAATGAATTAGAATCAGGCAAACATCCACGAAGCAGAGATGACATCACCTAGGCTCAATCCAAGGATGAATTCTACAAGGCATATAAAACCCAAACTCTCCAACTTGGAAAAAAAGGAGGAAATTATTAGAGCAGCTAGGGGTGGGGTGGGGGGGGTGGTGGAAAGTTGTAAATTCTAAAGATGCACAAATAGCGATATGCTCAGCCTTATAAATAGACACCATGAAGAAGGTGAGAAAGTGGAGTACCATTTCCAAACGTTGAATGCAGACCATCCAAACCCAATAGTACTCTTCCTAGCCAAGTTATCTATCATGATAAATGGAGAAAAAGTCTTTATTAGCAAAGCAAAACTCAAAGAAGAAACAAAAAACAACCTGACTCCGTAAAAATTCCTTGCCAACCCAGTGTGGACAGAAGAACAACATGTAATGAGCAGAAAGAGGGGACCTCTACATAGAACAACTGTGCCCAGAGATCAACATTGAAAACAGTACCCAAGAAAGCATTAGCTCAATGGTGAAAAGAAGCAAGAATGAAGCACACCCTCCATCATACAATGCAAGAAGGAAGACTGGAAAACACCCAACAGAAAAGGCGGAAGATGACATAACAGAGTCCACTGATGGATGTTCTAACCCTGAATGTCAATGAACTGAACTCACTCAATGAAAGACTTAGACTAGTGGATGGTCTTAGAAAACACTACCCATCTACCTGCTGTCTACAAGAGCTGCATCACAAGCTCGCAGACAAAAATAGACTGAGAATCCAAGCCTGGAGAAAAATGCACCAAATAAAATGCAACGTAAAGAAACCAAGGGTTGCAATCCTAATCTCTGACAAAATTCCTCCCAAGTGTACAAGTCATAACAAGTGATAAGGAGGGGCATACTGTAAGGCTCAAGGAATCAGTAGAACAAGCACCAGGGAAGACAATTAACATCTACAGAACCAATAAGAGAAGCATGAACTTTTTCAACCAAATGCTTCGAATGTTGAAAGTGAAATCACAGGATTAACAACAATAGTGGATGACTTTAATTCATTCAGCACTCTCTTAGAATGAGAAATCACAAGGAAGCTACTGAAGTAGACCCTAGAAGCAGGATACTTGGCCTGAGGGCCATGCTCAGAGCTCTCCACCCAAATGCTAAAAACTCAACTTCTTTGGAAGGCCCCCCCACCATGGGATATACTAGAAGATAGAACACATACTGGGACAAAAGTGGAGCCTACGTAAAGTCAAACACATCGAGGTCATTCAGGCATCCTTTTTGGACCACGACTCCTTAAGGCTGAAAAGAAACGAAAGTTTGATTAAGAAAACAAGAGCAGACTACTGAAAATGAATAACTCTCTATTGCAAAAGGAGTGGGTATTGAGCCACATCAGAGATGAAATCAGGAAGTTTCTAGAAACCAATGAGAATGTCACTATAACTTTCCAAAACCTTTTGGACTCAGCAAATGCAGTTATCAGAGGAAATTTGGTCGTGATAAACGGGCACATGAAAAAGGAAGAGAGATGTATAATTGATATGCTGGCACAAAACATCCAGTAATTAGGGCAGAGTCAATAAGAAAATCATACTAAAATCGTTCCCAGTATAGTGATTAGAAGAAAAACTAGGGCAGAAATAAATGAGTGGAAAAACAAGAAAACACTACAAAAAAATCAAAGCAGCAAGTAGTTAGTTCTTTGAAAGGATTAATAGGATTGAGAAGCTTCTTGGCAACCTAACAAGAAAGGAAGGAGGAACTATCAATAATCAGAATGAGTATTGAAATGGGGAATTACAATGGTCACTAGTGAAATTAAAGGTTAATGAAGGGTGTAAGTCTAGGCGCAGTATGGGGAAAAGACTCGGAGAGAAATGAAAAGTACAGAAAGACTTTTTAAGGGAAAATAACTCCTGGTCAGGTTTGCTGGTCCAGTAAGTTAAGCTAGAGAAGTTGTACTAAATATTGGGCAGTAGGATACACACACACACACACACACACATGCACGCACACACACATACACACACATATACAAATACACACACATATATGCATATATATCCAAACCACACACACATATGTGTGTGTGTATATATATATATATATATATATATATATATATGGTTCAGCTATAGGCATGCAGACTGATGAAAGAAAAGGGAGGTTTCTTGACCTGCAATTTCAAACTTTATGTCTGGAGATGACCTGTTAACAAATAATCCCCTTTTTCAAACTTGCTTCCTGGAATGTTAGCCAATGGGGAAGTGTCCGGTAGTGCCCAGTGATAGGCGGTGCCCTACCTGGGGAGATAACCTCTGTGAGATGTCAGAAGCAGGGGTCACAGAATTCAGCAGGGGGGTTATTTATTTTTTGTGAGACTTGTTCAAAGGAGTGCAAGGGGTTACATGATCTAGGGGCTGCATGATCCAGGGCACTGCCTGATCCAACCCTGGCCCAAACAGCTTATATGATAGGTAAGCTTATGTTAACATGGCCAAAAAAGATAGGTAGGCCTGTTGTGACAACATGGCCAATGAACACACAAGATCAATTGAAGGGTGGAGATAGAAAAGGCTCGTCTAGTCCTGCCCTTGCCCTCTTGCTCTTGGGTCTTTGGACCAGCTGGCTGCCTTGTTCATCCTGTGCCTCAACTTCCAAGCTACACTACCTATGGGACACCTAATCGTGGACGTGTTGCTGTGAGTTGAGGTTCCTTCAAGCTCTGCTTTGCCACACTCCTGGAATAGACATCTCTTGAGCTGGGCACTTTTGGACTCTGTTGTCTGGCTGGCTGTTGGTGACCTGTTTGCTGTTTGCTGCTTGTGGCCAGATAGCCTGAATTGCTCTACAGAGGACTACTCGGCGGCCCTCTAGACTCCAAGGACTGCCAGTCTACTAGCTGTCTCACCCAAATGAGTTGCAGCTAGCCATTTGTACTGGTTTATACATTAGTTAACTATTTATTTCTTATCTTATATATCCTTCTATCTATATAAATATATAAAGAGAAGTACTAGGGTCCTGGTTTTGTTTCTCTAGAGAATCCTGTCTAACACAGCTTATAACACAGGACTGTGAAGGTCTGTTCTCCAATGAATTCAACAACTTGCAAGACATAGACAGGTTGTTAAAAAAATCCTTTCATCAGTAGACTGTCCCATATGGACATCCAGAACCTCAATGAACCCATAGCAAAAGAGGAAATAGACGGTGCTATCAAGGAATGAACAGCCAAAAGTTGCCCCTGGCCAGATGGCTTCACAGGAGAATTCTAATAATCACATAGAGAAGAATTGATACCAATCCCACACAAAATCTTCTAGAGCCCAGAAAAAGTTGGTAAACTCCAAACTGTTTCTATCAAGGTGATATAGCACTGAAACCTGAAGTGCGCAAGGATCCCACAAGAATTGAGAATTACAGACTGCTATCTTTAAACTGCAGAAATCATTAACAAAATAGTGGCCAAAAGAATAGAAAACTTTGTAAAACAAATAATTCACTGAAACCCACTTGGATTCATTCCAGGGATGCAGGGATGCTTTCACACCTGAAATGACATCAGCACCATTCATCACATTGACAGGAAAGATGACAAAACACACACAATAGCATCAGTAGGCACAGAAAGAGCGTTCACCAATGTCCAAATCCATTCCTTTTTAAGACTCTCAAATATAGAAATGGATGTCAACCTTTTCAATAGTACAAATTGCATCAAAATCAACAAATTGACTTCTGGGAAGATGGAGACACGTGGCAGAGGGACTCTGCTGAAATCAGCCCAGGAGAGTTACTGAGAGGGACAGTGAACACTTGTGGCGCTCATGTACTTGATGTCAATTTCATGATTGGGAATGTAGGGGTGCAGTCTAGCCTTTCATTCTGGAGGAAACTCATGAGACCTCTGTGGGCATGGTTTTCTCTGAGAATTCTGGGATGTTTCACTATATTTCCCTTGTGGAGATGAGAGACCATCTCCCTAGTTGTTGGGAGACGCTTGACTGAGGAGACAAGATGGCAGCATGTGAGGAAATAGAGGAGCTGCAGATATTTCCCATTGAAAGTGAGAGATGATAGACTCAGTCACTGGGAGGCGCGGTACTGACCAGACAAGATGGCCGCATAGACCCTGAGTCCTGTTAACTGGAGGAGCTGCAGGAGAAGCCACATGGGCATACCCTGATGGAACCAGACCTCTGAAGCTGGATTAGCCACAGACAGAGCCCGGCCAGCATTGAGGTGCTTCTACCGCCAGTGGATACAGCTGATGGACCCTGAGTCCTAGAAACGAGGAGCCATGGGCAGACCCTTACCAGCACTGAGATGCTTCTACTGCTGCTGGATACACAAGACTCTGCACCCACCGGCCAATGATTGTCCTGGTGTCATCGCACATGAGTCAGGAGACTTTAAAGACTGGTATCAGATATATGGGCTAATGTAGGACTTATGACCTTGGACTGGACTACATTAGAACGATTTCTCAGAGTTCCATTCCTCTTGTAGATAAACCTTTCTCTTATAGGCATGTTTATGAGTTTGTTTCTCTAGTCTACCTAGACTAACACACCTTATCAAACTCAAAATTAGAAAACATGACATACATAGGAAACGAATGATCAACAATAACAAATAAGCGCATTGCTTTATTCGTTCTGACTCATTGGGACACTACAATGGACAGGACAGCGTAGAAAGGCCCACCAGCTTACCAAGGCTGGAAACTTTATGGAAGCAGCTCAGCACATCTTTCGCCCAAGGAACAGCTGGGGGGAGGGGAGACTGAGCCTCCCAATTTCCTGGCAGTTAGCAGCAGAAGTGCTTAACAACTGCATCATGTGAACACCCTACTCCGAGTCTACAGCAACTCTGTAATTCCCCAACATTAAGCAGTCAACATATTCCAGCCATGTCCCAGGCGTTGACTTACCTCAGCAAATGGCACCTGGCATTGGACTCTTCATGAGAAGGGAGTTGTATGGAATGAATATTGAGTTCTTCTCCTTCTAGACCTAGAATTCTGGGGAAGTGAGCTATGAGAAGTCTGGATTAGAAGGGTCTTTTGGTATCCGAGGGTGAGTTGAAGGGGGTGCATGAAAGACTGACAAAATTTGCCATTGCCCCACCTGTTGCCTTCATGCAGCTATGCCTAGATAAAGCTGTCCTTAGGGTCTAGTAAGTTTTGGGCATCAGAGAGAGCATGCTTGCTTGTGACATTTTTATCTAAAATTCCTCCAGTAAAATCTCTTTCCTTTTTCTGCTTGTTCAAAGCCTTCTTATGGAAACACACAGGGTTCTTCTGCTCCACAGGGTACTCAGAGACTGTGATCACCAGCCCTTGCTTCTGAGGGGCCACTGGACTATTGAACTGCTTCCCATTGGAGTAGGAGCTGAGCTTAACTCACTTGCATTACCTAGGTCCTCTGAGAGAATGTATGCTAGAACTGAATTTATGTGGATATAAAAATTATTTTAGCTCATCTATGCCAAACTGGTGGAAAATAGAATGGAGAATACTCATTCCATAGACCTTAGGGTGGAGCACGAGGCAGGGCTCATTGTGTTCTAAAAGGAGGTCTAACTCACATCCTGGGATATCTCTGGTTACTGCAGTCCCCTCTTCCCCAGCACCACAAAGGATCTCAAGGAGACCATTGACTGACTGCCACACTGGCTATTCTTATTCCACATAACTGTGCTCATGGCAAGAAAATCTGCTTTACTGAAGACGAAGAAGTGGAAATTGTAGGAGGTATTTCCAAAGTTTTGGTCTCCCTCATTTGTCATGGAATTGGTTGATCCTGGAGTGTCAGAAATGACTCCAATATTTTTTTCTACTAAATGGTTTCATTTCTTGTTCACACACACAGGAACACATGCATTAACCTAACAATGTCTCCATATACAGTTCAATAACTCAGATGGCTGGCATTCCATGAGTTCTGGGAAGATCATTCCTCATCTCTTGAGATATTCCTTCTATAATCACCTGAATTCCCTCTTCCCAAGTTTCTTGTCTAATCCACAAAAAGTTACTGCTATCAGTGTGGATCCTTTGGGATTTTGTAAAGAACACAGTGCTCAAGGCAACACACCTGTCCTGTTAAATCAAGCTGTGGAAAACATGTGTTTTCACCTGCGATAAGTCTCAGGTGTGGAGCCCTAGGGCAGGAAGAGCACTAGGGATTTTATGTACAGAAGTGACCAGATGGGGCTGGTCAGAAGAAGTCAGGGAATGAGCAGCTCAGAGTCCCTGTGGGCCACAGTGGCCTTGAGGACAGACCTATATACACGTGGAGCTCTTCTTTGCTCCCAGCACTGCCGACTACATGAAAGTCCCTGTGCTGTTCCAGAGGCTGCAGGGACCGAGAGCAATCTCTCACACATCCGTGCCCTGCGAAGATAGTGTTTTCCTGCACAAGGCAGGTTTTACGTCTCCTTCCAGGGCTTCCTCCTCTTCAAGGATTCAGGACTCTACCTCAGGCTGGTGAGTCACAGCTGGGATGCTTTCCCTGCTCCTTCTGTCTCTCCTGGGGAACATTCCCACTCCAGGGCTCACAATGACTTTTTCTGAATGTGAAGCTTTCATGCAGCCCAGTGTCTACAGGGATGGGGACCTGGTGCTCGGAGGCTTTTTCCCTCTCTACACATTGGAACGTGACTCAGAACTACAGTGGAAATTTTTCATGACCCACCCAAAGAAAATGAAAATTAACTGGTAGGTCATATTTTGTGTGTGTGTGTGCATGCATGTGTGTGCACGCATGCGTGTGTCTGTGTGAGAGAGACAGAGAGAGAGAAAGAGAGACTATGTAGATATTCTCCACAAAAACTTTTACATGGCTCTATCTTTCCCAAGATTATAGCTTGCCTTAAGTCTCCTCTGACCCATCGTGACCTCTTGTGCAGCAAAGCACATCTCTCAGCAGTCCTGTACCATGTTCTCAGTCTTTGCTAGCCCTGTGCCCATTGTTGTACTCACTGTCTCAGCCTAGAGGGTGCCTTTGAATGTCATTGACCCTCCATGCCACTGCTTCTGATGTTTTATGTAAATGACCACGACTCTGTCTTCCTTTCTTTTTCCCTTCTCCTATTTTTCTTCTGAGTGAAAAAGAATGAACACCATTTAATTTCAACTGACTTGCAAAAATCTTGCTAGTGATTTTCTTCAGGAAAACTTATGTTGCCATATTCTATGGAAAACATGTTAAAATCTCCCTAGCAAAACCCCAAATCATTACCTCAAAATTGATTGTGACAACACATGGCTCAGGGACACATTTGAACATGCTCTTAAAAAATTGATGCAGGCAGAATTGTTCACTGCAGGATATCTACAAACCTTTAATTTGTAAAAAGCATAGTGAAGGGAAGCATGTATGCAATTTAAAGTGTACATCTTGATTTTTCCCTAAAAGTTATTTATTTCTTGACCTTGTGCAGGTTTAATTACAAAGGCTATATGTATGTGCTGGCCTTTCTTTTTGCCATCGAGGAGATTAATAGGAACTCGCAACTGCTGCCCAACTTGTCTCTGGGATTCTGGCTCTCCAATGCTTATCCCAGCCATGTGAGCACCTTACAGAGCACCCTGGACTGGCTCTCAGAAGGGGAGCCCCCCATCCCTAATTACACCTGCCAGAAACACACAAAGAACGTGGCTGCCACTGTTGCTCTCTCCTCCAAGTTCTTACTGGAAGTTGGGGGGCTGTTGGAGCTCTACAGAATGCCCCAGGTATGGTCATGTGGGGAACACATTTTTCTTCTTCAGTCCCTTTCCACAGTGACAGACAAAAGGATACAACCACTGCAGATTGCTTCAGAATATGGTGATTTGGGTTTGGGAACTGGGAAGGGGATGAATTAACCAGAAAATATTCTAGCTTCAGGACCTAAGACAAACTAGCTTCTTGAAATTCTCTTCCTCAAAACATCCCAAAGGTGGAAACTTCTGAAATCTGAATGCCTTCATGGGTAGTTTGGATGCCTTTTATTCCTCCGGGGTAATCTTGTGAATATGTCCTTTGGCCAATTCCTTAAAAAAAATTTTTTTTGGGCCAACTGTTTACATGACATTTCCTTTGAGATTGCTTGCTGTGACTGAGATGAACTTTTGTATTTTGGGGGTTAGTTTATTTTTTTGATGCGGTAGTTTTGTAATGGTAACATTGTCCGATAAGTTGTTGTAGTTTTTGAAGTTGTGGCTTGGCTGGGTCCTGTGTTACTATCTATTTCCATGATGAGATTGATGATGGGTAATGAAGGAAGGCCTCAGAGGCACACACAAGGACCAGGATCTAACACACAGATCCTCACATAAAAAAGATTAAAAAACTAATAAACTAATAAATCTTAAAATTCTTTACAAATGTTCACCTGCTTCCTCCCTATGGGAGGCACGAACAGGTTGCCATTGTGCAGGTTTCAGAGATGTGAGAACTAACATTCACAGAGGTTATTGAACTTTTCCAAATTGTCTTAGCTTTTCACAACAAAGTCAATATTCGAAATTCTTTTCTGACCCTGAATATGGTTTCATATCCACTGTGTGACCTTCAAGAATATAAATGGTAGCTAAAGGAGCTTAGCGGTGCACTGGTTTAGCGCCTGTAGTTAGAATTCCCCAGGCATTCCTCCTGGCAATATTGCACCTTGACCACTTCCGGGGGAGTTTTACTCTGTCCTAGTGGATCACTGTGAGTCAGGATCAACTCTCCAACACTCCTATAAACTCTGAGCATATGAAGCCTCTGAGGAACTGCTCCCCAAGTCTCTCAACTGCGAAGGCCCTGTGGAGTGAGTGCGCCCAGCTCTGCACCCTTGGGGTCACTGTCATAAGACTCTGCAAGTCTCTTGGTGACTTTGCTTTCAAGAACCTTCTGTGACATTTCTCTCCTTTCATTCAGATATTCTGTGGCTCTTTTGACCCTTTGTTGAGAAATAAGGACCAGCTTTCCTCACTCTATCAGATGGCCCCCACCCACTCTTGTCTGGCTTCCGGGATGGTCTCCTTACTGGCCCACTTTGAGTGGACCTGGGTCAGTATCTTAGTGTCAGATGATGCAAAAGGGGAGCAGTTTCTTTGGGACCTTCGAAGAGAAATGGCTATCAAAGGAGTCTGCATGGCACTTTTGGAAAAGTTTTCGGTGACAAAGAAACTGTACAGACCAGAAGATCTGACTTTCATTCTCAGACTAGGTGACTCATCTGCAAATGTGGTCATTGTTTACGGCGATGAAATTACATCAATTGTTTTGGCGTTTGCAGAACACTATTACTTAACAACACACATGGTATGGATCACTGCATCACAATGGAAAGCATTTGACTTAATATTTAGCCTCTTCTTAAATCCTTTTCATGGAGCTCTTGCCTTTGTACCACAGCCTTCAGAAATACCTGACTTTAAGGACTTTTTAAGAACAGTGAATCCTTCCAAGTACCCCGAAGATTTCTTTCTTGCCAAATTATGGCTAGTCCTGTTCAATTGCTCTTTTGCAGGAACTGTATGTGGGACAATGTTTGAGTGCCCACCCAATGCTTCCTTGGAGTCTCTGCCTAAGGATATTTTGGACATCACAAGGATGAAACCCATCATGTATGTCTATCACGCTATACACCTCATGGCTCAAGCCCTTCACAAAATGATTTTTATTGGAGGAGAAGACACAGGGTCCTCGATTGAATCCAAACTCCCAGTGTTTCTCCCCTGGCAGGTAATGCTGCTTCTTACATTTCATTGACATCACTGGCTTTCTAGCTTCTAAAAGTTATTTTCTCGAATTATAAAATTATGATCAGACATTTTGTAGTGCTATTAATTATGAAGAATAGGGTAAGTCTCAGACTTTGTAAGATACCCCTATATTTTTATTTCAAATATACCTAATGTTTCAAAACATACTAAAAAGCTACTATAGTTAAAACAATAAGTAATCTTCAAAAATGAAGAAAAATAAGGCTAACTATTTTTACAAAGATTTACAGCACAATATCAGACACTGTAAAGGATTGGTACTGTTGTGAATCGACTTGATGGCAGTGTGTCTGGTTTCCATTGTTTCTTGTTTTTAGGGGGCGAGAGCAGTACCAGGATCAGAATCACATAAACCAATGGAATAGAATTGAAGCTCCAGAAATTAATACATCTATGCTCTACTGATTTTAAAGAAAGCATCTTTTTTTTTTTTTGGTATTTGAGGAAGCTCTGCATGAGCTCTGAAGAGCACCAAATGAGAATTTTGGTTACGGCCAACCATACAACAATCATCAGAAATTAAATTTGTGGGATATTTTACAATAATTACTTCTGGGGCATAAAGGTGAAGATGATTTGATTTGGTCTCGCCTACCAGCCTATATTTGATGCCTCAAAATCAAAGAGGGTTCCCATAAAAAAATAAAGTCTGGTATTTACAGCCAAGAAAATCCTATTGTTGTCGTGATGTGCTACTGAGTGGTTCTGACCCATAGCAATGCTGTGCAGAGCCGATGCAATACTGTCCAGTGCTGCTCCATGATACTAATAGTTTTTATATTTGAGTCCATTGGTGCAGCTCCAGGGTCAATTCAGCGTGAAAGTCTTCCTTTTTTTTTTTTTTCACATAACAGCCCTGGTGGGAGTAGGGAGCCCAGTCTTGCTCCTGGAGACCTGCTGCTGAATTTGAACCTTCAACCCGGTGGGCCGCTGTCCTGCGCACAACCACTACACCACCAGGGCTCAGCTGTCATCCCCTTTTTGCCCTGCCCTCCTACTTTACTAAGCATGATGTGCTTCTCTAGCGACTGGTCTTTCCTGACAGCATGATGTGCCACAGCAAGCGAGATGCAGTCTCATTTCTTTGCCTCCAAGGAGCATTCTGGATGTATTTCTTTCAAGACAAATCTTTTTGTCCTTTTGTTGATACATGGTATTATCAATATTCTTGATAATGCATTGATAATTCCCTGGCTTTGCTTAATGCCTTAATTTCATAGGATTATGATGTGGTTGAAAATGTCACTTATATTAAGCACACCTTAGTCCTCAAGTCTGTGATTTTCAACACTTAAAAGAATCTCATGCAGAAGATTGATACAATACAAGACAACATTAGTTCTCTTGGCTACTGCTGAAACCTGTTCACTTGAAGACCCTGCTGTCATTGAAATACTGATGACAGAGTTTCCAGCATCACTACAACACAAAAGCCACCACGTAGAAAAGTGTGACAGACCAGTGGTGGAGGAAAACTCATGAAACATTTAAAATTAGTAATAGTTGGTTTGTCATGCATGGTAATTGTTTAATGGTGGTGAATTTGAGTTGTTTTTTTTTTCCTGGAGCAAGTAAAGTTTTCTCATTTTTTTTGACAATCAGAATATGTACCATATTAATTTATTAGGGAAGAAAAGAGAGGGGAGAAAATCTGTATGAGTATTCTGCCCCCAATGTCCTTGTATCTCTCATTTCCTAATAATACTTTTCCTTAGATTCACCAATTCCTCAAACACACTCAACTGGAAAACAGCGCCGGAGAGCACATCTCACTGGATGAAAACAGATATGAGATGTCACGATATGAGATTTTAAATTTTGTGAATTTCCCCGAAGGTTTTGAACTTCACGTGAAAGTAGGAGAGCTTGTTTCCCAGGGCGCACATGGTCAAAGTTTGATTATCCAAGAGAAGCTGATAGAATGGGCTATTGAATTTGAAGAGGTTAGATGCATTTTTCAAATTACATCTCAAAGAACAGAAATATATGAGCATACTTGTGTAACCATATGATTCACTACAAAAATATAGTAAAAAATTTCTCATTTTTTATGTTAGTGCTAATGGATTTTAAAGAATATTTTATTTAAGGTGATCTCATATATTACAGTGTAGAATTGCTTCTTGTTGATTCTCTTGCAGTAATCTTTACAGAAACATATCATCATGTCTTTTTGGTGGTGGTGGGACCATCACTGAGTGGTTTAGGACTGAGTGAATGGGGTCATCAACATTGGTTTGAAACAATATATCTGTGTCTATCTCCCTCAAACATTCTGACCTAAGAATTGGCCAGTATTTGTAATTCAGTGCCTGCTCAGAAAAGCAGAAAGAGTATTTATTGAAGACAGAGTAGAAAATGTTAAAAACTATACAAATGTAAATGGATCTTCAGTGTGACCAGATGATAGAGCACTGCTTTTTAATATCACTGCATCTGAAAACATGCAATTTTCAATGGGGTGTTTTTCTGTTATCCCTGGTTAATCTTGCTAGATTTCTTTCTGCTACCCTGTATTTGTTTTTAAATGTTTTTCTATAGATGAAATCACAGACAGTTCCATCTACAGAGACAACACCTGAATCAATAGTATCTTAGCGAGGTTGGGTTGAAATGAGGAGCTAAGAACTATGTGTTAAATAAAGAAGAAAATGTTCTGAAAACCATGGTGGTGATATGATTGAATTACTGTATTGCATTACTTGTGAATAATATGCCAAGGGAAACTGTATGGACAAACTAAAGAATAATCCACATGAAGAACAACAGTGAAGAGAGTATTTACTGAATGTGGTGAAAAGTTTGCTGCATGAGATGCATAACAAACAGAGCATAAAATCTTGAACCTGCTGTTGTCAAGTTGGTTCTGACTCAGACCTGTGCTCTGAGACCAACAGGGTTCCATGGATGGGAGTCTTGATAGAAGCAGATTTCCTACATGGTGTGGCGCTGCTAGGTGGTTTCAGAGAAATGAACATTCAGTTAATAGTTGTGTTAGTAGCTCAAACCACCAGGAATTTCTGTGCACAGAAGCATTGCAGGACAGAATTTGGTGACCTAGAATTTTCAAAACTTTCACACATAATTGAAATTTGCTTTATAGATTTGATATTTGTTCCGCATACGGGAAAAGTATTCTAATCGACTTGGGTCAACAGGATGGATTCACAGATAGTTTTGATCTTTCTGTGTGCACCCTTTAGGGTAAATTTTTTTAAAAGCTGTGAAGCTTTGGTAGCAAAGTTGAGGTGCCCTGGTTGTGCAAAAGTTAAGCACTTAGAGGTTACCCGGTAGGTTCCCAGTAAGAAAGATAAAAGTCTTGGAACCAAATGGGCAATTGGCTCTGGTTTCAAGGGCGATTCCATCAGGATCACGAGAGCCATCATGAGCCAGGATTCCTTGATAACGACAAAATGTTAGTCAACATCCCTTACTGATAACAAAACCGTTTTAGTCAATTATTGAACCAGATACTATTCCTTCTCCAGATACTATGCAATCTCAGTAAACTGGTTCTTTTCTCTCAGACTCCCCACTCTGTCTGTAGCAAGAGCTGTGACTCGGGTTTCATGAAAATTCCTCAAGAAGGGAAGGCTTCCTGCTGCTTTGATTGTATTTTGTGTCCTGAAAGAGGAATCTCTAATCAAACAGGTACAAGCTCACACAAGTTCACAAGAAATTTCTGTAAGTTCTTATGATCCTATAAGGGACCGTAAACCAACAGTTAAGAACCTGACTATACTCACAATCCCCAGAGCTGCCTCAGTAAAGAAAGGTCTGTTGATATGCCTCCAGAGATGAAAGACACACAGCAATGATTGCAGCACATTTCTGTCCTGCACTTCTGGGGATGCCACTAGCTGAGTTGACTCAAAGACGACAAGTAACTAGTTTGACAAATCGCATAACTTGGACAAATGATGGACAAATGATAGGTGGCTTTGAAATCTCAGAGTTATCAGGTGGATATAGAAAAAAGAAAATTAAAACAAAAGAGACACATTTTCACATGACCACTCTGAGTTCTTAAAGATGTTCCCCTTTTCTATGTCTCACATTCTCTCACTTTTCTCTCTAGATAGTAATCAATGTATGGAGTGCCCCCAGAGTCAGTATCCTAACCTGGAGAGGAATCGCTGCCTACCCAAAAGTGTCACCTTTCTGGCTTATCAAGACCCACTGGGGATGGCTCTGGCCTGCACCGCTCTGTGCTTCTCCATCATCACTGCCATGGTTTTCTGGGTCTTTGTGAAGTACCGAGACTCTCCCATAGTCAAGGCCAACAACCGGACCCTCAGCTATGTTCTCCTCCTCGCCCTTCTCTTTTGCTTCCTCTGCTCCTTACTCTTCATTGGCCGTCCAAACACAGTCACCTGCATCCTGAGCAATGTCTCCTTTGCAGTCATCTTCACTGTGGCTGTTTCCACAGTTTTGGCCAAAACCCTCACAGTGATTCTAGCCTTCACGGTCTTGAGACCTGGAAGAATGATGAGGCAGTTGTTGGCCTCTGGGGTTGTCAACTCGGTGGTTCCCATCTGTTCCCTTATCCAAGTGATTATTTGTGGCATCTGGCTGGGAACCTCTCCTCCTTTCATTGACATAGACTCATCCTCTGACCCCAGGAGCATCATCATGGAGTGCAACAAGGGCTACATCTCTGCCTTCTATTGTGTCCTGGGATACATGGGATTTCTTGCCCTGGGGGCTTTTTCCTTGTCTTACCTGGCCAGAAACCTGCCAGACACCTTCAATGAGGCCAAATTCCTGACATTCAGCATGCTGGTGTTCTGCAGTGTCTGGGTCACCTTCCTCCCCGTCTACCACAGCACTCGGGGCAAGATCATGGTGGCTGTGGAGATCTTTTCCATCTTGGCCTCCAGCATCGGTCTTTTAGGTTGCATCTTTGCCCCAAAATGCTATGTGATCTTCCTAAGGCCAGATGGAAACATATCAAAAGGAGTAAAGAGTAAAACATATCCAAGGGGGAAATGATCAGAATCTCTTTTATGTGTTTTTTCTCACATATCTCATTAGAAGGAAGTAGTTTAAGCTAGGAAAATAAACTACCACATGCTCAGAGCCAGGTTTAGAGTCATTATTTCATGTCTTTACATATCATGTATTTTTTCTTCATTGTTATTAAGAAACAACACTTTGGTGCGAGAAAAATGAGACTTTCTATTCCCAGAAAGTGTTGTAGTCTTGAAAACCCACAGAGGTGGTTCTGCTCTCTCTTTTAGGGTCACTGTGAGGGAGAGTACACAAGACATCAGTGTGTTCATTGCTTTTCAGTCACCTCCTGCTAATGACTGCCCTGTGTATGACAGCAAAAACAAAGTCAACACTCCTGTGCCATCCTCATCGCTGTCCTAATTTTAGAGTTCATTTTTGTAGCCACTGTCTTGTCCACCTCATTAAGGACCTTTTTCTTTTACCCTGACACTTTGTTTTTCCAAACATGATGTCTTCTCCAAAAGACAGGCCCTAAGTACATCAGATGAAACCCTACTGTCCTCACAGAGACCTTTGAATGCACCTATTCATACCCAGATTTACTAGTTCTTTTGACAATTCATGATTTACTTGGTACTCTTTTCCAACCCCATCATTCATGTACAATAATTCTTCTAAAAAACTTTATTGTGATTTTGAATTGACTTATATATCAAATTATTATATATTGTGTTAAAAGGTTAAACAATATACCAAATCTCTTGATTCTTACCTGCTCACCTCCTGTCTTTTTCAGCCTGCTTCCCCTTTGTAGTATATTCTCTTTCCTTTCCCTTAAGTTAGCACCTGGCCACTGCTATCCTCCTCTTTCATCTCCTGTCACTTCTCCTCTGATCCTTTATGACCATCAATTTTGTTTGGCTCTTGTATGTGTGGCAGTTACATAATTTCCCATCAACTTGATTGAAGACGTAGAGTCTAGCCTGTCAATCAAGTCATAACCTATGATACCTCTTGTGTATTTCTGGGAACTCCCGTCTTCCACCCTGGAAGTAGGACCACACTCTCTGTCACCCCTTTCCTGCTGTTAAGAAACTGGGAGAGCTGAGGGAGACACTAGGAGACTTACATTAATGTTGAAGTGCTTCCACTGTCACATGATCTATAAGATCTTATACCCATTGGCTTGTGATCTTCTGCATGCGACATAACTGAATGTCTGGCATGAGTCTAAAAAAGAATGTATGGACTAGTATCAGTCATATGGAAAAATATTGGACTTATGGTCCTTATCTGGACTGGACTGGTATGTTTTCTCAATATATAATTGTCTTTTATATAAAGCTCTTTCTTATACATATATAAGTGTCAGTGGATTTGTTTCTCTAGTCAATCCAGACTAACACATTTTGTATGAAATACTTGCCTTGAGCTTTTGTGATCCCACACAATATTCGTACTTTTGTGATTAAATAATTTCACTTCACACACTGGACTACAAATTCATTCAGGTCATGAGGCGTTTCACCATTATTCTTTAATGATGCCTGGTATCCATTGTGTGTGCAATAGAAAGTACCATGGCTCAGGTAAGTTACATTGTAGTGCTTCAAAAAATCCTTTTTCTATACTCTAAAGTAGTCTTGTGCGGCACACTTACCAATAGAACTCATCATTTGATCTATTGACTAATCCTTTCATGAGCATTGATTGTGGATCCAAGAAAGACAAAAACTTTGACAAGTCCAACCATTTCTCCATTTAGGTTTATGGTACCTTTTATTACTGTTTTGCACATCTAGTATTCTTTACATTGAATTGTAAACTGTGTCAAAGATTAAAGTATTTGGATCTCTGTCAGGAAGTTTTTCTGGCCCATCTCATTTATGTCATCTGCACATCTCACATTATTAAGTCTTCCTGTAATCCCGGCATATAAATATGAAATATCTTTTTGGATATGCTTACATATATACATAATGTATATGTATGTGTGTGGCAGTCACATAATCTGGTGTCTATTTCAGGATTATGGAGCAGAGGGGTGGAGTCTAGCCTGTCAATCTGGAGATAGCCTATGAGACCTCTGTGTTGACCTGGCTTTCCCCTGCGAATTCTGGGAAACCTGGCCATATTTCCCCCTTCAAGGTGAGAGATTTACAACTCAGTCCCTTGGAGATGCGCTTCTGACAAGACACAAGGCTGACCCTATGAGAAATGCTGGAGGAGAAGCCACATGGTCTAAAAACCCTCATGGAACCAGACCTCTGAAGCTATAAAACCCACATAAAGACTCCTGCCAGGGCTGAGATGCTTGAGAAGTCCCAAAGAGGCCCTTTGCAGCTCTGAGGTGCTTCAAGCACCACTGAATACACAAGACTCTGCATCCACTGGCCATTGATTGTCCTGGCATCATTGCATGTGTCTCGTGAGTCTGAAAAAGACTTTATAGATGGGTCGCAGACATATGGGCTAAGATCAGACTTGTGACCTTGGATTGGATTGGGATGCTTTCTTATTGTTCCATTCCTCTTGTATATAAACCTCTCTCTCTCTCTCTCTCTCTCTCTCTCTCTCTCTCTCTCTCTCACACACACACACACACACACACACACACACACACACACACCACTCTGTGAGTTGATTGGCCCTGAGATACAAGGCCCAGTCAAGAAAGAGGGAGATGGGACCAAAAGCAAGACATTCTCCAAAGTCGCTCCTAAAGAACTCCCATTTCACCAGTGAGACAGCATTAGACTGTGATCTGACAGACTGAGCACAAAAGCTAACAATGATCTCCAACCCTGGTGTTGTAGTGGTCGCACATTAGACTGCAATCCTCTTGCTTGGAAATTCAAAATTCACAGCAGCTCCTTGGAAGAAAGACTTGACTCTTTGCTTCTATAACTCTTCCAGGCCTGGGATCCAAGGATTATCTGGCCCAAGCCAGAGGAGAAACTGCGGATGCTGCTGTGGCCACCACCTTTGATTGGAACCACTCACCCTCATGCCTGCACTGGAGGGAACCAGCTGCTCCACTACCTCTCCCACAACCATAGCTAGACCCCCACACAGATACTGCCCTCTTGCTCTCTACTGTGAGGTGCTCTCTTTTGTCAAGGTGCTATCATCTCCACATTGTTGTGCATCAGGCTGTTAAGCTCAGATCCCTCCCACTCTCCACCTGAAGCCCCAGCGGCTGTGAACTGAACCTCTGTGAAATTCACCTCCAGTGAGATCCCATGAATGAAGCTGCAATGTCTCTTCCCAACATTGTTTGGCACACTGCAATGGCAGATTCTCTGGTCTCCAATCGGTGCTTTTGGTAATGACTGCCGCAGATCCTCCCACTGTTGCCTACCACATCACCTAGTGGCAATGGGGCTTTTCCTACTGCCTCCGTGTACCCCCTCTGACGGTATCAGGGATCTCATGGTTTTGTTCAGCATCTCCTCGCAAGTCAGTGGGTCTTTCCCGTAGTAACCGGGCACCTCTACCAGTGGCAGTGGGCATAGTCATAATGTTGCCTGTCATTCCCACCAGGGAGAAAAGGGTCTCTCATATCTCTGGCCAAAAGCTTCACCCACAGCAGTGCGTCCTTTTCCATGGGTAGAGCAGAACCTCTACCAGCAGCAGAGGGGCTTTGCACAATTTCTCCTGCACCCCCTCCCATGGAAGCAGTATTTTTCTCATTTTCTGTCACCCTCACCACACAGCTACATTTGCTCCCTACAACTATAAACACTGTGCCCTGAGAGGACCACAAGAACATTTCTCCCAACAGGGAATCCTCGATATCTAAGGAGAGTAAAAACCGGGCTGAGCCCTGGTGGTGTAGTGGTTGTGCGCGGGACTGCGGCCCACTGGGATGGAGGTTCGATTCCGGCTCCCAGGAGCAAAGGCTGGGCCTCCTGCTCCCACCACCTGAGGGCAGTGATGCCTAAAATAAAAAAAATAATAAATAAAAAAAAAGAAAACTAAAAAAAAAAAAAAAAGAGAGAGTAAAAACCATGTGAGATACTGAAGGACCCTGACCCACACCCACCCATCCCCCAGAAGGAGCAATTGGCATTTCTAACAGCCTCACAAAGACAGCTCCTAAGGCTATTTGACTCCCTGGAAAATGGCACCAAGCACCACCAACAGGACATGTAGACTGCAACACCTACAACCACTTCAGTGATAAAAAGGGAGAAACAAAACTCAGTGTCAGTGGAAATCCTGAATCTAGAGATGTGTATAAAACCAGCAGAACATTGAGCTACCATCGAAAGAATCTTTAGCATGCTGCATGTGGTCATACAGCGTATGAGAGAAGAATGGCAGGAAATGCATGAAGCGATAGAGGAAATGAAGGCGGCACACCAAAGTGAAAAATAATGTGTAAGGGAGTATCAAAAAAAAAAAAAAAGAAATACACAGGTTAAGAGACAAGGTAGCAAAATTAAATAACAAGTAATAGGCTTAGCCAAAAGAGAGACTTTGCACAATTTCTGATGTTGAGAATAACCAATCCGACTTCAACACATGTGAAAGACAGTCAAAAAAGGTAATCAAAGAAGTGGAAGGAACCCCGAAACCCATGTCAGATCCAATGAAGAGGAACAGTATTAGAATAACCAAACTACCAGAACAGGAACAACAGAAAAATCAATGGCAAAAACAGCAAGGGATTTACTGGACAAAAACTTCCCCAGCCTAATGAACCACAATCAGGCAAACATCCAGGAAGCAGAGAGGACATCAACTAGGCTCAATCCAAGAAAGAATTCCCTAAGGCATATAATAGTAAAACTATCCAACTTTGAACAAAAGGAGGAAATTATGAGGGCAACTGGAGGTCAGGAGGTAAGACTATAGCCTTTAAAGGTGCCCAAATAACAATATCCTGAGACTTCTCAGTAGACACCTTGAAGAAGGGGCGAAAGGGGAGAAACATTTCCAACCATTGAAAGAAGACCTTCTAAGTCCAATAATTCTCTAACCAACCAAATTCTCTATCATGGTGAATGGAGAATCAGTCTTTACTGACAAAGCAAAACCCAGAGAACAAATGCAAACCAACCCAGCTCTACAAAAATTCCTTACTGATCCAGTGTGGATAGAAGAACAATATGCAATGAGCAGACATAGGAGAACTTCACATAGAGAAACTGCATCCAGAAGTCAAAACATTGAAAACAAGTCCCTGAAAGCATTGGCTCAATGGTGGAAAGAATGCAAGAATGAACCACATACTGGATTGCACAATGCAAGGAGTAAGACAGGAAAACACCCAGCACAAAAGGTATAAGATAACATGACAGAGTCCACTGATGGAGGTTATAAACTTGAATATCAATGGACTGAATTTGCCCAATAAAAGTCTTAGTCCAGCGGATTGTCTTAGAAAACACAGCCCATCTATCTGCTGCCTACAAGAGACACATCACAATCTTGCAGACTGAAATACAGTTCCAAGCCTAGAGAAAAATACACCAAATAAAATGTAATTCAAAGAAACCAAGGGTTGCAATCCTAATTGCTGACAAAATTGATCTCAGGATGCACGCCATAACAAGGGATAAAAAGGGGAATAATATAATGTTCAAGGGATTAGTAGACCAAGAACCAGGGAGGACAATAAACAACAAGAGAAGCATGCAAAAAACTCAAATTCTTTGCAAGGCCACATGGCCCTTACTCAAAGATAGAACAGATTTTAGGACAAAAGTGGAGACTATGTAAAGTCAAACACATAGAGGTCATTCAGACATCCTTTTGAACCATGACTCCTTATGACTGGAAATGAACAAAAGTTTGATGAAGAAAACAAGGGAAAACTACTGGAAGATGAACAACTCTCCACTGCAAAGCATATGGGTATTTAACCACAGCAGAGATTAAATCAGGAAGCTTCTAGAAACCAATGATAATGTCACTCTAACATATCAAAACCTTTGGGACACAGCCAATACAGTTATCAGAGGAAATTGGGTAAGAAAAAATGGGCACATGAAAAAGGAAGAGAGTTGTATAATTGATATGCTGGTACATAGCCTCCGGCAATTAGGGCAGGGTCAGTAAGACAACCAGACTGAAAAAGTCCCAAGCCTAGTGAATAGAATAAAAATTAGGGCAGAAATAAATTAGTGGAAAAAGAAGAAAATACTGCAAAAAATAATCAGGTAGTTGGTTCTTTGAAAGGGTTAACAGAATTGGACAACTGGGAAACCTAACGGTGAAAGAATAGAACAAGTATCAATAGGATGAGGGCTGAAACATGGATTAGCAACGGTCACTGGTGAAATTAAAAGGCAAATGAGAGTTGGAGGTGGAGGCACACTAAGGAGACAAGGCTCAGTCAGAAATGAAAAGTACAGAAAGGCGTTATTAGGGAAAATAACTCCTGGTGTGGTGGTGGTGGTGTTTGGTAGTCCATTAAGTTGTGCTAGAGGAACCAGGTACAGTATAGGGGCGATTGGATATATATTGTGCTTGAGCTAGAGGGACATGGGCTGATGGAAGAAAAGAGAGGTTTCTTGTGCTGTGTTTGCAAGTTTAGGGTCCAGAGATGACCTGTCAAAAATCATCTCTGTTTTCACGTGTGCTTTCCAGAAGTTTAGCGGGGTTGAGTGGGGTGGGGGATGGGACTTTGGGGTGGGGGTGGGGGGAAGCACAGGGCAATGCACAGTGAGAGGCTCTGGTGAGACGCTCTGCTCTGCCTGGGAAGATAAGCTCTGTGAGATGCCAGAAGAAGGGGTTGCACAGTTCAGCAGGGTGTTTCTTTCTTTCTTGTGAGAATGGTGCAAAGGAGTTAAAGGGGCTGCTTGGTCCGTGGGGGCTGTCTGATCTGACCCGAGCCCAATCAGCTAATAACACAAGACTCTGAAAGTCTGTACGCTAATCAAGTCAACAACTTGGAAGACATGGATAAATTTTTAGAAAAGAAAATTTCATCAGTAGACTGTCCCAGATGAAAATCAAGAACCTCAATGGACCCATAGCAACAGAGGAAAAAGACAAGAGTATCAAAGAAATAACAACTGAAAAGTTCCCTGGACCAGGCAGATTCACAAGAGAATCCTATGATGTACACAAGGAAGAATAGACAGCAAATCTACTCAAACTCCTCTAGAACATAGAAAAAGCTGGAATACTCCCAAACTCTTTTTATGAAGTGATATCTAAAGTGCACAAAGATCCCACAGGAACCGAGAATTACAAGCTGTTATCACTAATGAACTTCGATGCAAAAATCTAACAAAATATTGGCCAAAGGATGCAAACCTTTATAAATCAAATAATTCACTATGACCATGTTCAGTCCAGTCCTGGAGTGCAGGAATACTTTAATCTCTGAAAGGATATCAGCATTGTTCATCACATTGGCAAGAAAAATGACACACACACAAAAACCCATGACAGCATCAATAGACCCAGAAAGAGCATTCATCAATGTCCAACACCCATTTCTTTTCAAGACCGCCAAGAAGCTAGAAATGGATGGAAAATATCTCAATAATACAAACTTCACATTAAAAATCAACAAGTGGGGCTTCCCGGAAGATGCCAACTGACTAATACATACCGGAGGGACTCCACAGAAATGAGTGCAGGAAAGTTACTAAGATTGGTTTTTGGCAGAAAAGTGTTTTTTTTTTGTTGGTGCCCCCTTGTACAATAAACCTATATGTACCCAACGAAAGACCCTCAAAATACATCAGTCAAATGCTTACAAAATTGAGAAAGGATATAGACACCTCAAAAATAGTAGCAGGAGACTTCAAGACACCACTCTCAAGGAAAGATAGAACATTAAAAAAAGAATAGAAACACAAAAAACCTGAACAATACGATTAACAAAATCAACTTCATACACATATACATGACACTGAATTCAAGAAAAATACAATATAAGATTTTCTACATCCCACAAGGTGTATAGAGTAGACCAAATATCCAAAGTATGCCTCAACAAATTCATAGAATTTGATATCCTACAAGTTTCCTTTTCATACCATAACCTTATAATATTAGAAATCAACAATTAGATGAACGGAACCTTGAAGACAATCCCAAAGAACATGAACAACATAAAACTGAAGCACTGATTGGGTAAAATGTAAGCGAGGAAATGAAATTCTTTGAAAAAAATCTTAAGTAAAGGAAATAAAATTCTTTGAAAAAACCAAAAGTAACACAACATATTAGAATTTTTGGAGCACAACAAATTTAATAATCACAGGCCAATTTATACCAATCAGCACACATGAAAAGGGAGGTGAAATCTAACATCAATATTCTAGCACAGAAACTCCAAGAAGTAAAATAACAACATACATAAACTCTCCAGTAAAAGAAAAAAAATCATAAGAATCAAAGCACACTTAAATGACATTGAAAACAGCAAAACATTGCAAAAACCAACAAGACAAGCTGGTTCTTTGAAAGGTCTAGCAAGCACACAACTAGAAAATTAAACAAAGAGAAGAATAGCTTCAAATATCTAGAGTAAGAAATGAGAAGGGTGGCAGTGTAACAGATCCAAGTGAGATAGAAAGAATAATATCACAGAACTATGAAAATTTGTATCCAAACCAATTAGGTAATCTAGAAAAAAATGGAAAGACACCTCGACATATGTCACCAAGTCCAATTAATGCAGACAGATAAGGAAAAATTCAACAGACATATAACAAAGGAAGAAATAGAACAGGTTATTAAGAAACTACCAACAAAGATAAGTCCAGGACCAGATGGGTTCACAAGGGAATAGGATCAAATACTTAGAGATTCGACACCAATACTACACTAACTATTCCAAAACATAGAAGATGACAGCAAACTTCCACACTCATTCTGTGAGACCAGCATAAGATGGACTCCCCAAAGTGGTAAACACTCCACAAAGATAGAAATTTCAAGACCAATATCCTGCCTGAACACTGATGCTAAAATCATTAGCAAAGTTATGGTCAATGGAATCCAACTTCATATAGAAAGAATCATTCATCATGACCAACTGGGATTCAAACCAGGGCTGTAAAGGTGATACAATATTTGAAAAACTATCATGGCAACCCACTACATATACAAGCAAAGCATAGACACCTTATGATCCTATGAATAGATGCAGAAAATGCATTTGACAATAACTAACATCCGATTTTTGTCAAAACATTCAACAACACAGGATTATAAGGAAATTTCCTCAACATAATGAAAACCATGTATGAAAAACCAACAGCCAACATCACTCTCATTGTGGAAACGCCAACAATATTTCCACTGAAATCAGGGACCAAAAAAGGATGTCCCCTATTACCACTCTCATTTAATATCGTGCGGAAAATTTTAGCTAGAACTATCAGACAACAAAAATAGAATAAGTATATGTGAGGAGGCAACCTCCCACAAACCAAACAGAATTTTTTTCAAAGATATATATATATATATATATATATATATATATATATATATTTAACAAGAGAACCTTATGACCTTCACAATACTCTCCATAACACTTAATGGATTTGTCAAATCTGTAGCTCCTTTCTTGAAAACATTTTTCAAACTCATCTGCTTGGATGGATAACAACAGGTCCCTTGTTTATTTCTTTCTCTCTTCTATGTTGTCCACACTCTTTTTTATTTTTTCCTGTCCTTCATTCAGAGAAACACAAAGAAGTCCTTGGTGGCAAGTGTGGCCCAAGTGCAGGAAGGAGAGAACAGGGAACAGAGGGCAAAGGGGTGAAGGGACCATTAGAACTGACAGTGGTGTTAAATAAACAATGCTTTTAAAGAATGATTAATGTATGAAAATGCATGGTATGGGAATGTTATATCAAAAAACTCATTTTTTTTTTTAACAAAGAAAAGAAACCAAACTTATCCAACGTTACTCTATGTGAAAGAAGAAGGATTTTGTTTCGAGGGTATTGAGTTTACGTTAATGGTTATGGGATAATTTTAAAAAGGCTCTCGATAATGGTCACGCGACACAAAAAGTATGATCAATGACATTGAAATATACATGTAGAAGCTGTTGAACTGGAGATTGTTTTCTTGAGTATATTTTTGCCACAATTACAAAGTATAATTTCACAAATAATAAAAAGTACAAGGAAATAAGAAAATGTTCTAAAATTGATTGTGGTGAGGATTTTACAACTCTTCTAGATGTGATTGATTTAGTGGGTTGTATGACCTATGGATAAAATGGTAATGAATCTGTTAAAAATATTCCAGTGACCTACTCCCACCACCAGAGGGCAGTGATGCCAAAAAACCAAAACAATATACTCCAGCAAAGGAAATACTATGGAAACCAATAGAATTGCTTAAGTCAGAATTATCTAGACTTTGGGTTTGATATGCCTTTGTATGGGATTGGATGTGGTGCAATCAAGTAATAAACTTTGAATCCCGTTCGATGAATATGCTTACAACATATATGGACAGTAAGTAAATTGAATTTTAAAATCAAATTATGCCACTGCATTATTACTCTCACTGGGTTGGTGTGATATACAAATTATTCCTATTCATGAAAACATCCCATAATTATATATGTGTGTGTGTGTACACACACACATACATATACTCAGAGAGATATTGAGAGGCTATTTGTCATCAGGCCTATCCCTCACAGTCTTGGACTTCCTCCTAGGACTCACTTTAAGCATTCTGTTCTTGAGTGTGTTATCATGGATGAGAATGACAGCCCACTGTGCAGCATGGGTCGAGTGCAGAGAGGGGGATGTACAACACGAGATGAATCAACAGTGCAGTCATTGGTGTAACAGGCTCAACACTGGGTTTCAGAAGCTGACGAGTCCTTGAGTTTCTAAACCTTCATGAAAAATACAGTCAATGGAAGAGTGTTTATTGTGGTCTGGGAGAGGCTGCATATATATATCTGTCTTGCTTCTTCTGTCCAATTTCACCCAAATATGACATACAACTGTACCGATTGCGACTCTCTGTGGGGGTTGTGAATGCATATCTTTGAGATCAGTTGTACACACACCTCAAATATGTGTGATGGAATCCTGCATGCTGCCTGCACTACCTGCTGAGTCAGTTCCCTTAAGTCTCAACAGGTATAAGTTAAGCAAACAGCGTAAACAAAAGATTAGCCCAAACTCCTTAAGTCCATTTAGGGTCAGTCTTAGTTTTGTCCCTCCACTATGCACAACACTACCTGCTGAGGCAAGTAGTGGCCATTTTTCGCAATGGAACAAGGGTCATTGTCACTAAGGAGTGGCAAATATCTGTGCCTAACTCACAGGGAATCTAACATGGACTGTCTAAAGCATTTTGGGTATTCTGAAGGACCAATGTGGCCTTCTGAAAATATGTGAAGTACCTAATTTCATTATTGCTGGTGGAGAAGTTACTGTTTAGAGGTCAAATGTGTGGACTGATTCTTCTCCAAGATTGTGAGACAGTGCCTGTGACAGTATGTGACCATGTCACCATTCATGTACCCTGGCACATGACTCTTCTCAGATTCTTACAAGTGCAAATACTGGGCTTGATGTAACTCTGCCCCATTGGGTCGACAGATAGTGCAGGAATGATGACGGGGCATTGTTATCAGTGTCCCCAAACCAAGCTTGCTGTAAGAGGATACTGAGACAGTCATGAAGAGAATTGTGCCCACAAAAATATGTGTCAACTTTTCTGAGATTGATCTCTATTTTGGAAGCTCTATACAGTGTAAATGGGCAATGATATACTTAAAAATGATCCAATCAATTGTAAGAAGACATAGTGTGGCCAATAGTTGTCTTGATTATGCTATAGTGTGACTTCCTCTGGGTTGTGGTGTGCAATGTTTGATTTCCAACAGTTTTATTGACACTTAATTGACATACTATACAATTGAATAGTTCAGTTGTTCAATCATATCAAGGGGAATTGTACAATTGCCTTCACATCTATCTTAGAGTATTCCCCTGCAGTCCATGGTTAAATCACCTGTAAAATGAGTTGTCCCATCGTGACCAATCTACTGCTCCCTACCCACTCCCACTTTCATATTTTACTCCCCAAATTCCCTTTCCTTTCTTATCACCCATCACAATGACTGAATTCCTTATCACAACTTATATTAATTATTATCCTTAGACATACACTCATCCTGTGCTTCATAGCTGGAAAACCTAACAGAAAGCAATGAAAAAGAATCATACTAAGTGGTAAGAGTAAGATCAGCTTGGTATAAAGAGAAAATTGGGAATAATGGGTGGAAGGGAGAAGATTCCCATCAACATTCAAAAAGACAGGGAAGAAATTGTACTCATGGAGCAATTAAGAGACACTTGTACCTGGAACAAATTCAGGTCAGGTTTGAGGGAGGTCAGCTGTCCAGGTCTCGAGTTTGATCCAGGATGAACAGATTAAAATGGTCTCTTTGTGATAGTAGAGCTTTTCAGAACTCTTGTCTTTGGCTAGTGCACTTCTGCCAGCGGCTGTGTCTGTGGAGATACTTTAAAGAGGGTTTGTGGCCTCCTACAACCCTCCATAGCCTTCTACAAACTGGGTATTCCTCTTTTTCTCTCTGATACTTTTATCTTCACTGTATTTGAACTCTTTAACTGTCATCTTTGGATGACCCCAGCTGGTGTGTTTCTTCTCTGTAGATTAAGGTGACTCCTCTCTTAGATGGCTTTTTGTTTGAATACAAGCCTTTGGGAACCCAGATACTCTGCAGATTGCTAGCTGGACACCATCTGCTTTCTTCATCACCCTTTTCTATAGCTCCTTTAGCTGACCTGCTAAAACCAAGAAAGGGGGAGTGCGGGACTGTGGCCTACAGGTTTGGCCGTTTCAAACCCAGCAGCAGCTCTCCACGAGCAAGGCTGGGTCTCCCACTCCAACCAAAGGGCAGTGATGCCCACCCTCACTCCCCCCCCCAAAAAAAAAACAAGAAAGGAGCAAGAGAATCAGATTCATCCTTGAGAGTCCAGTTCCTGAACTGGGAATTTCCTAAATCCAGGGAAAGATGAATGCTAAGCTGCCCCAAGAGTGTTCAGCTTACAGAGTTTAAAAGAACAGGAGGGTCTTCCTTCTAAATTGTGAATCAACTGGAGATGACATGAGCTCTGAAACATCTGGTGACTTCGGGAAAGCATGTTGACTTTGGCTTATGGCAGAGAGATGAGAGTCTGAAAGTGAATGAACGCTGGGCTAAAAAGGATGCCCAGATTCTTTACTATACTGGTGAGAAGAGATGATCACAGATGAAGACAAATTCACTGAGATCCTGTGCTTAAGGGGCTTTCCTCTACTGAAACGAACCTTGGAGTTTATGGAAACATTAGGCAGAAGGGCATCGAGGGCAGCAGAAGAGGAATTTGAAGAACTGCTGCTGGCCATTGTTCACTATGTGAGGAACACACCTACCTATTTGTCTGAAAGACCACATCAAACTTTGAAGAGTGCTGACATGCTGTAGGCCACTAAAGCTCAGTTTTGAAAAAGTTAGACTTTGTGACTTAAATGCCAGTATCTGTTGCTTGACCTTGTGTTTTAACATTGTAGATGCAATTAAGAATAGAAACCTTTTCTCAGTCTTGAGAAATCAGAATGTTTTCAAGGATGTCTAACTTCGGAGAACACAGAAGTTGTGGATATGCACACCTGTTTAGTTGTGAGATAACCCTGAGTTGTTTCTGAATTGTTAAAAGCAAGGTGTAAAACTTGGGGCTTCAGTATTCACTGTTTCCCTCCCAATGTCTTACTTCTTTTCCTCTTTTTTTTCTTAATTCTCACTCCCCCTTTCAGGAACGCTTGACTTCTTGGCTGGCACCAACACTGACACTGAGGTATTTACTGTGAACAAAAATGGTTTTCATCAGAAATGGACCATTGGGGCATTTGAGCAAGGTTCATAAAGCACCACAGCTATTTCCTGTGCTGAGCAGTTAAATCAGACGCGTTTGGGGTTGCTGAAATCACCCTAGTCTAAGATCTGTTGAGAGGATACATGATTGGCCCAAGTTTTCCCACCAGCTTCATGTACTTCTTTCTTAAAGTATTGGAAAGGACATCACAACCTGTTCTTCTAAGAGCAATTGACAGTGTACAATCAGTTCAACAGGTGGTGAAGATTATAGAGAACCTCGTATATAATGTAGTAAATTCTAAATGAAGTTTTAAAATAGTATTAAAGTTTTGCTAATACTCCCCAACTGATATTTCTGCCCAAGATTCTAAAATGTGAAACGTAACAAAATACAATAAAGTGGTTGTTCTTGCTAAAGGTAGCCTGTCTGTCTTTATTACTGTTTGGTGCCCAAAACTAACAACTGGTGATATTTTAAAGCGTGTTTCTTTTATAAAAGCTGTTGTCCTTAAAATTCAACCAGCATCTTCTTATTCATATTTCCCTTTATGATAGGAGCAAGCATTAAGAAGTGCCTGTGGATTTCACGGTGTAGGCAGGGTTTGCAAGTTCAAGAAGATTCAGAAGATTCTCCAGTGAAGCAGGATTTGCAGAAGTGACTTCTGCTCATGAGACCCCAGACTGTCACTGGCTCACTTGGACATGAGAGGAGTGAGCCTCCTCAGGCACTGCATATTCCATCCCTGCCTGCCCTGTGTCTTCCACAGCACGAAGACCACCCACCCCTGCCAATTTTTGCTGTGAGCAATGAAAATGCTATCGCACTGTACCTGTGGGCCTGCACTTAGAAGATACAAATTCAAGTCAATAGTTCCTCCAGAGATGCCTGTTTGCAGATGACAGGGATAGTGTGTTCTTTGGGGTTAATTTTGGTGATAGTAGTCCACGTGTGGAGCAATCAGGAAAAGGAAGAGAGAATTTATTGAGTGGTTTGATGAAGTGTTTAAGTGATCAGATACAAAGTTGATTTTCTGAAATACGAACCTCACCTAATTCAAAGTTAGAAAACATATCATACAAAGGGAACAAATAGTGAACAGTGACAACTAGACTCATAGCCACTCAGTTCATTCTGACTCATCGGGACACTACAATGGACAGGACAGCATAGAGAGGCCCACCAGCTTGCCAAGACTCGAAACTTTATGGAAGCAGCTCAGCACATCTTTCACCCAAGGAACAGCTGGGGGTTTTGAGCCTCCCACTTTCCTGGCAGCTAGCAGCAGAAGTGCTTAACAACTGCAACCATGTGAACACCCTACTTCAGGTCTACAGCGACTCTTTAATTCCCCACTGCTTTAATTAAGCAGTCAACATATTCCAGCCATGTCCCAGGCGCTGACTTACTCAGCAAATGGCCCCGGCGTAGGATTCTTCATGAGAAGGGAGTTGTATGCAATGGCTGTTTAGTTCTTCTCCTTCCAGGTCTGGAGTTCTGGGGAAGGGAGCTGTGAGAAGTCTGGATGAGAAGGGTCTTTTGATCTCTGAGCGCGAGTGGGAGGGGGTTTACGAAAGATGGGTCAGATCTGCCATTGCGCCACCGGGTGTCTTCATGCAGCTATGCCTAGTTTAGCTGTCCTCAGGGTCTAGTAAGTTTTGGGCATCAGAAGAAGCATGATTGCTTGTGACATTTTTATCTGAAATCCATCCAGCAAAACCTCTTTTCTTTTTTTTCCCTCCTTGTTCAAAGCCTTCTCATGGAAACAGACAGGGTGCCTCTGCTCCATGGTTGTTCTCAGAGACGGTGATCATCAGCCCTTTCTTCTGAGGGGCCGCTGGATTATTTGAACTGCTTCCCATTGGAAGAGGGGCTGAGTTTATTAACTCTGTTGCATTACCTGCGTCCTCTGAGGAAATATACGCTAGAATTGAATTGATATGGATATAGATTATTTTAGTTCATCGAATGCCAAACTGATGGAAAATAGAATGGAGAATGCTCATTTCCTGAGTGATCACAAACCCAGTCTTCTGACCACACTCCTTAGACCTTAGGGTGGAGCAGGAGGCAGGGCTCATCTGTGTTCTAATAGGAGATCTAATGCACATCTTGGGATACCTCTGGTTACTGCAGTACCTTCCGCCCCAGCACCACTAAGGATCTCAGGGCAACTTTGGCTGCCTGCCACACTGGCCATTCTCGTTCCACATGCCTGTGCTCATGACAACAAATCTGCTTTACTCAAAATGAAGCAGAAACAGGAGGTATTTCCAGAGCTCTGCTCTCTCCCATTTTTCATGAAATTGGTGCATCCTGGAGTGACACTTATGACCCCAATATTTCTTTTATTTAAAGTGGGTTCATTGTTGTTGTTGAAAACACACACAGGAACACATGCATTAACCTCACAATGTCTCCAGATGCAATTCCATCACTCAGATGGATGACATTCCATGAGTTCTGGGAAGATCCTTCCTCCTTTCTGGAGATCTTTCTTCTGTAATCACCTGAACTCCCTGTTCCAAAGTTTCTCGTCCAAATGCACAGAAAGTTATTCCTGTCAGCGTGATTCCTTTGGGATTCTGTAAAGAACACAGTGCTCAAGGCAACACACATGTCCAATTAAGTTGAACTGTTCAAAACATGTTTTTAACCTGTGTTTTCATTCATGTTATGTCTCAGGTGTGGAGCCCTAGGGCAAGAAGAACCCTAGAGATTTAATCTACCGAAGTGACCAGATGGGGCTGGGCAGAGAAAATCAGCACAAGAGCAGAGCAGGGTCCCCGTGGGCCACAGTGGCATTGAGGGCAGACCTATATATACGTGGAGCTCATTTTTGCTCCCAGCACTGCCGACTGGATGAAAGTCCCTGTGTGGTTCCCGAGGCTGCAGGGACAGAGAGCAATCTCGTACATGTCTATGCCCTGCATAGATACAGTGGTTCCTGGTGTAAGGCAACTATTCCAGTCTCTTTCCAGTTCTTCCCCCACGTTAGGAACGCAGGACTCCACCTCGGGCTGGTGAGTCACAGCTGGGATGTTCTCTCTGCTCCTCCTGTCTTTCCTGGGGAACATTCCCACTCCAGGGCTCACAATGACTCCTTTTGAATGTGAAACTTTCTGGCAGCCCAGTGTCTACAGGGATGGGGACCTGGTGCTCGGAGGTTTTTTCCCCCTCTACACATTGAAATACCCCTCAGAGCTACATGAAAAATTTTTCTCAACATATCCAAAAAAGATGGAACTTAACTGGTAAGCTGTGTGTGTGTGAATGTGTGTGTGTGTGTGTGTGTGTGTGTGTGTGAGAGAGAGAGAGAGAGAGAGAGAGAGATTTGAAAACTATATAGTGCTTCTCCCCAAAGTAATAGTTTTGAAAAGCCCTTTCTTTCCCAAGATTGTAGCTTGTCTTTAAATCTCCTCTGACTCCAGGTGACCTTTTCTGCAGCAGAGTACAACTCTAAGCAGACCTGCACCATGTTCTTGGTCCTTGGTAGGCCTGTGTTCATTGTTGCAGCCACCGTCTCAGCCTAGATGGTTTCAATGATTTTCATTCACCCTCCACTACACTGTCCCTGGTGTATTTTTGTTATTTTGATCACCATGATTCTGCCTTCCTTTCATTTCCCCTTCTGGTATATATTTCTTCTGAATGAAAAAGAAAATAAAGACTCTTTAATTTCAACTGGTTTGCAATAATTCCTATTAGTGATTTTGTTCAGGAAACTTATGTTGCCACGTTCTATGGAAAATATCATAACATCTCCCTAGCAAAACCCCAAATCATTGCTTTAAAATTGATTGGGACAATACTTGGTCCAGTGACATATTTGAACATTCTTGGAAATTTGTTGCAGACAGACTTGTTTAACGCAGGATTTCTGCAAACCTTCCATTTGTAAAAAGCACAAAAAAGGGAAACATGCATATAATTTGAAGTGTACATTTGATTTTCCCTAAAAGTTATTTATTTCTTGGCCTTGTGCAGGTTTAATTTCAGAGGCTATATGTATGTGCTGGCCTTTCTTTTTGCCATCGAGGAGATAAATAGGAGTCCCCAACTGCTTCCCAACATATCCCTGGGGTTCCAGCTCTCCAATGCTTATTCCCACCATGTAAGCACCTCACAGAGCACCTTGGGCTGGCTCTCAGAAGGGGAGCCCCCCATCCCTAATTACACCTGCCAGAAACACAGAAAGAACATGGCTGCCACTGTCGCTCTCACGTCTGAGTTTGCAATGGAGATTGGGGCCCTGCTGGAGCTCTACAGAACCCCCCAGGTATGGCCATGCGGGGATGGAATTTCCCTTCTTCTTTGGCTTTTCCTCAGTGAGAGACAATAGGACCCGCCTTCTGTGCATGGCAGTGGAATGTGTGTGATTTTATATTTGGTTTTGAGAACTGGCAAGAGCATGAATCAGCCAGAAAATATTGCTGGTTCAGCATCTATTGACAAACTAGCCTCTAGAAATTCTATTCCTCTCAAGATTCCAAAGGTGAAAACTTCACTGGAATCTGAATTCCTTCATGGGTAGTTTGAATGCCTTTTAATCCCCAAGGAAAGTCTTGCTAGTGTGTACTTTCACGAATTCCTCTGTGTGCTACCTTATATGGCATTTCCATTGAGATTACATGCTGTTTCCTAGTTGTGCTTTTGTATTTCGCAGGTGAGTTTATTTTATGGTCTCTTGCTATTGTAGTGGGTAAAATTGTCTGAGCAGGAGTTATAATTTTTGAAGTTCTCAGTTGGCTGGGTCTTTCCTTGCTATACAATTCCAAGAAAGGAATGATGAGGTATAATGAATCAAGGACACAAAGGCACACCCAAGGAACAGACTCCAACACACAGGTCCTCAAAGTCGAAAAGAAAAATAAACAATAAAGAGTTACTTCCAAAATGAAACAGAAAAAGACCTGTGAAACACCAAACCCTAAAACCAGATTGGCTGTCACTTCCTGTTAGAGGTTCAGTGTCTAAGTTATTAGAGAATTTAGGCCAGTGACAGAGAAAGCACCTTCCCTTCCAAAATGACTACGAGTAATTGTAGAAAACTCCAGTCCATTCTCGTTTCATGAGAAATTTTCACCCAGTGCACTTTTGGAAATTTATGTTTTCTTTTGAACTGACTGTCATCAGCGGGCCGAATGCCACATTGCAGCCCCCTTTAGCTGCCAACAAAGAAGCATTTGCTCAAGAAGACAGGGCAGTCAGTGAATTCCATCTCTTCATTCTCTAAATCCCTCTGTGTTCCTATCAGTTCTTCTCTCCCTCAGTGAGAACTAGCCTCCCAGGCATGTGCAAGAGGGGGGCAACTGTCCTCCGTGGGATTAGAGGAGCTCTCAACTAATGTCCCTTTGAAATGACAGGAATGGGAGTAGGGAATGGTCCTCAGGTCTCTATTTCAGTCCCCTGGATTGGAGGTGGCTGTTGAATCATAGCTTGTTGGTAGGAAGTTGGCCCACTGAGAATTTGCCACTTTTCACCGTTTTCTTCAATTACCTAGTTGGTGCCTGGCCATTCATCTCCCCTACCTGTAAAGTTAAAAATCTAGTTTATAACTCCTGCTCTTCGTCGTCCTTTTCCACAACTCTGCCCTTCTCTCCATTCTCTCTTTCGCTTTGACTTTTTGCTGCATGGGTGATTGGAGACCTGAAGGTAACCGTAGATCTTAAAATCCTTTACAAACAGTCTCATGCTTTGACCTTATATTGGAGGCAATGATGGGGGCGTTATCCAGGTTTCAGAGTGGTGAGAACTGGAATGCACTTTGTCCAAAGTGACTTAGCTATTCAGAGGAGAGTCAAGATTAGAAGTCTGTTTATCCGACTCTCAATATTGTTCTATATCCACTGCGTGACCGTCAGGAATATAAATAACAGTTAAAGGAGCTTATTGATGCACTAGCTAAGGACTCACAGTTGGAACTCCCCAGGCACTCCTCCTGGCAGCATTCAGCCTTGAGAACCTCCAGGGTGGATTTACTCTGTCTTAGAGGGTCACTGTGTGTCAGGATCAAGTCAATGAATCCCCAACACAACTCCTGAGCATACGAAACCCCTGGAAAATTGCTCCCCAAATGTCTCACCTATGAAGAGTCTGTGGGCTGCAGGTAGGCTGTGCACACTTGGGGTCACATTGTGCAAGTCTCTTGTTAACTTTGCTTTCAAGAACCTCATGTAACATTTCTCTCCTTTGATTCAGATATTCTGTGGCTCTTTTGACCCTTTGTTGAGAAATAAGGACCAGCTTTCCTCACTCTATCAGATGGCCCCCACCCACTCTTGTCTGGTTTCTGGGATGGTCTCCTTGCTGGCCCACTTTGAGTGGACCTGGGTCAGTATCTTAGTGTCAGATGATGCAAAAGGGGAGCAGTTTCTTTGGGACCTTCGAAGAGAAATGGCCATCAAAGGAGTCTGCATGGCATTTTTGGAAAAGTTTTCTGTTACAAAGAACCTGGGTAAACCAGAAGATCTGGCCTTCATTCTCAAAATAGGTGACTCATCTGCAAATGTGGTCATTGTTTATGGCGATGGAATCACATCAATTGTTTTGGCTTTTGCAGGACAGCATCACGTAACAACACACGTGGTATGGATCACTGCATCCCAATGGGAAGGATTTGACTTATCCCTTAACCTCTTCTTAAATTCTTTTCATGGGGCTCTTGCCTTTGTACCCCAGAGTTCAGAGATACCTGGCTTTGAGCACTTTTTAAGAACAGTGAATCCTTCCAAGTACCCCGAAGATTTCTTACTTGGCAAATTATGGCTAGGTATTTTCAATTGCTCTCTTGAAGGAACTGTATGTGGGAAAATTTTTGAGTGTTCAACCAATGTCACCTTGGAGTCTCTGCCTCAGGCTCTTATGGACATCACAAGGATGAAACCCATCATGTATGTCTATAATACTGTGCACCTGGTGGCCCAAGCCTTCCATGAAAGGATTTTTATTGGAAGAGAAGAAACAGGCTCCTGGATTGAATCCAAACTCCCAGTGTTTCTTCCCTGGCAGGTAAAACTTCCTACATTTCATTTACATTACCGGCTTTTTTGCTTCTGAAAGTTGTTTTCTTGAGTTATGTAATTATGGTCAAGGTCAGGCCTGTACCTTCTCTGAGCCATCCACACCATGGCAAAATACTAAGGGTATGCAACAAAGCATGGAGATCCTGAGGAAGTGTCCAGGATGTAATTTGGGGCATGGTGTGACCACCCATCTGACTCAACCGGGAAACACTCCTGGAGGTCAACAAACAGACTTTGTTGCTATTGTTATTAGTTACTTATTTATAGATATATTTTTGGGGTATTTTTTTTGTTGTTATCCTCATTTTCTTTTCTTTTCTTTTCTTTTTTTTTTTTGTGGCATCACTGCTCTGGTGGGAGTAGGAAGCCCAGTCTTGCTCCTGAGGAGCTGCCACTGAATTTGAACTGTCAACCCTGTCGGCTGCAGTCCCTCACACAATCACTGGGCCACCAGGGCTCAGCCCTGTTATCCTCATTTTATTTTCTTTGGTCACTTCATCTTAGGATTTCTTGGGGTCTTTTTGTATGTTTTTATCTCTGCAGGTCTATCTAGATCAGATAGGCTGGATGAACAATATGGAGGAGGAAGCAATGGCACTGATGATTCTGGGGGGCTGGAGGGATGGGGGGGTGAGACGTGGAAGATGGAGGGGGAAGAAGGTGGTGTTGACCAACCCAGGGATAAGGGAACAACAAGTGATTCAAATTAGTGACAAGATGGGTGTGAGAGGTCTGATAGGGATTGGTCAAGTGTAATGTTAACAGAGAGAAAATACTGAAACACAAATGGAGGCTGAATATGATAGTGGGACAAGAGCAAAGTAAAATAAAATAGAGGAAGTAACTGGGGGTTAGGGGTGGTAAAGGGCATTCATAGAGGTCTAAATACAGCCATGTATTTAGAAGAATTTATTTATTTATATATGATGATGGGGAAATAGAGCTACATGCATATAATTATAGGGTTAGTACTAAGACAGCAGGTGGGCATTTGACCTCCACTCAAGACCTTCCTCAGTGTAAGAATATTTTGTTCTTTTAAACTGGCATTCCATGATGTTCATCTTCCCGACACTATCACTGAACACAAACGTATTCATTAGCAAAAGTGGGGAAGACAGCTGATGGTGCCTGGCTATCAAAAGATGTAGTCTCTGGGGTCTTAAAGGCTTGAAAGTAAACAAGTGGTCATCTAGCTCAGAAACAACAAAGTCCCCGTGGAGAAAGCACACTAGCTTGTGTGACCACAAGGTTTAAAGGAATCAGTTATCAGTCTTCAGAGAACTAAAATTCATGACATTGTGTGCCCACCTTCCTCATATGCTAGCTGATGACAAATGTGTGTGCATAAGCAAATGTGGTGAAGACAGCTGATGGTGCCCGGCTATCAAAAGATATAGCATATGGGGTCTTAAACACTTGCAAGTAAATAAGTCGCCACCTAGCTCAGAAGCGCCAAAGCCCACATGGAAGAAGCATACCAGCCTGTGTGGTGATGAGGTGTCGAAGGGATCAGGTATCAAATACTAAAAATTACATTATTATAAATGAGGGGAGAACAAATTGAAGACCCAAAGTCCATCAATAGGTAAAGCGAAATCCCCTTACAGAAGGGTTGCAGGGAGAAGATGAGACAGTTAAAGGTACAGTATATCAACAATGAATTATGCAACTTTCCTCTGGTTCTTAAATGCTTCCTCCCACCCACTGTCATGATCCTACTTCCACCTTACAAACTCAGCTAGATCAGACGATGTACACTGGGGTCAGAAACAAGGTGAATTCAGGATAGATGATCCCTTCAGGACAGGTGGTAAGAATGGTGATACTAGGAGGGTGGAGGGAAGGTAGAGTAGAAAGGAGGAACCGATTACAAGGATCTACAAATACACTCCTACCTGGGGTACGGACAGCAGGGAAGTGGGTGAAGGGATACATTGGACAGTGGACAATATGACAAAATAATGATAATTTGTAAATTATTAAAGATTTTTCAGGGAGGGGAAGTGGGGAAGGAGGAGAAATATGGGGAGCTGATACTGTGGGACTAAGTAGAAAGATGATGTTTGAAGAATAATCATGGCAAAAAATGTGCACATGTGTGTGGTCTGCATCCAACTGATGTATGGATTGATTATGATAAGAATTGTAAGAGCCCCCATTAAAATGACCTAGTTAAAAAAGAAATGATAAAAAAAAACAAAAAAAGAAAGAAAATCATGACCAGACCTTTAATAGTGACATTAATGGTGAAAAATAGGATAAAGTCTCATCCTTTCTAGGTGCTGGAACATTTTTATTTCAAACATACCTACCATTTCCAAACTAAAATGTTACTCTAGTTAAAACATTGACTAATGTTCTTCAAAAATTGAAGAAAAATAAGGCTGTGTTCATAATGTTTTAGAGCAGAGCATCAGACACTGTAAAGGGTTGCTACTGTTCTGAATTGACTTGATGACAGTGGGTTTGGTTTCTATTTTTTCATTTTTAGGGGGTCAGGGAAGTACCACTATTATAATGACATAAACCAGTAGATTGAAACTCCAGAAATGAATTCATACATCTATACTCTACTTATTTTAAACAAAGCATCTTTCTTTGCATTTGAAGAAGCTCTCCATGATCCCTGAAGAACACCAAATGAGGGCTTAGGTCATGGCCATCCCTACAACAGTCATCAGAAATAAAATTTATAGGATACATTACACGAATTATCTCTGGGATCCAGAGGTGGAAATGGTTTGATTTGTTCTGGCCTCTTATCCTAAAGTTTCGTGCTTCAAAATCAAAGAGGGACCCCATGAAAAAAGTAGTAACGAAGAGTGGTATTTACAGCTAAGAAAATCGAGTTGTGATTGTGAGGTTCTACTGAGTGGCTCAATGCATGGCAATGCTGTGTAAAGCAGAATGCAACACTGCCCAGCGCTGTTCCATCCCAGCAATAGTTTTTATGTTTGAGCCCCTTGGTGCAGTTCTTGTGTCCATTCAGCCTGTTCAAGATCTTTTTATGCTGGTCTGCTACTTTACTAAGGATCATGCCTTTCTCTGGGGACTGGTCTCTCCTGACAGAATTTCTATACTAAGTGAAATCTAAGCTCATTTCTTTTCTCTAAAGAGTATTCTGCCTGTGTTTATTTGAAGACAAATCGGTTTGCCCTTTTGCCAACGCATGGTATTATCAATATTCCTCAAAATGCGTTGATAATTCATTGCCTTTGATCAGTTAGTGTTCTATTTTCATATGCTTATGATGTAATTGACAATATCACATAGATGAGGCACACCTTCATCCTCAAGATTTTGTTTTGCGACACTTCAATTTTGGTACATAAGATTGATAAAATACAATTCAACATTAGTTCTCTTAGCTACTGCTGTTCAACTTAGAGACCCTCTGTCATTGAAATACTGATGGCATAGTTTCCAGCAAAAGCAACAGGTGCAGGAATATCTGACAGGCCAGTGGTGGAGAAAACCTCATGGATCAAACGCTTGATGTCTGTGAATTTGAATTGGTTTGTTTCCTGATGCAGGTTAGACTTTCTTATTTTTTTGGCAATTAGAATATGTACCCCATTAAGTCATTAGGGAAGAAAAAAGTTGAGAAAATGTAAATGAGTATTTCGCCTCCAGTGTTCATTGTCCTCTCATTTCTTAATAATGCTTTTCCTTAGCTCCACCAATTCCTAAAACACACTGAACTGGAGAACAGCGCTGGAGAACATGTCTCACTGGATGAAAACAGATATGAGATGTCACGATATGAGATTTTAAATTTTGTGAATTTTCCCGAAGGTTTTGAACTTCACGTGAAAGTAGGAGAGCTTGTTTCCCAGGGTGTACACAGTCAACGTTTGATTATCCAAGAGAAGCTGATAGAATGGGCTATTGGATTTGAAGAGGTTAGATGATATTTTCAATTACATCTCAAAGAAGAGAAGGATATGAGAATAATTGTGTAGCCATGTAGTACATTATAAAATAGAACAATTTATCATTTTTGTGGCAATGCTAAGGATTTTATAGTGAACTTTAATTAAGGCGATCTAATTTATTTCATAGTAGAATTGTTCCTTTGTGGTTCTTTTGCTCTAATCTTTACAGCAGCATGTGAGCAGATCTTTTTGGTGGTGGTGAGGGCCTCACTGAGTGGATTAGCACTGAGTGAATGGGGTCATCAGCATTAGTTGGCAACAATTTGAGGGAGATATATTTGTGTCTATCTCCCTTAGAAAAAAGTCTGACTCTTGAACAGAGTTATATGTGTAATTCACTGCCTGTCAAGAGAAGCAGAAAGAGTATTTATTGAAAAGAGAGTAGAAAATGTTAAAAACTAGGACAAATGTAAAGGAATCTTAACTGTGAGCAAATGATAGAGTGCTGCCTTTTCCTGGCACTGCATCTGCAATCATCCACTTGTCAATTGTGTTTTTCTCTGTTATTCCTTGTTAATCTTGCTTGACTTCTACCCACTATTACTCTTTTGAATTTTAACATTTTCCTGTAGATGAAATCCCAGATAAGTGCATCTATAGAGATAATACCTGGATCAATAGTACCTTGGGGGAGGTTGGGTTGAAATGGGGACCTCAGAATAATGTGTTAAATAAAGAAGAAATGTTCTGAAAGTCACGGTGGTGATTACCGTGGAAGTCTTCTTGATATGACTGAAGTGTTAAATTGCATTACTTGTGAATAATATGCCAATGAAAACTGTTTGGAAAAACAGAAGAGAAATCCACATGAGAAATCCAACAATAAAGAGAATATTTATTGAGTGTGATGGAAAGTTTGCTGCTATGGAGGCACAACAAACAGAAACACTAAATTTTGAAAGTGTTGCTGTCAAGGTGTTTGTGATTCAGAGCTGTGCCCAGTGAGAGAGCAGAACTGAGACCCACAGGATTCCGTGGATGGGAGTCTGGATAGAAGCAGATTTCCCACATTGTGTGGTGCTGCTAGGTGGGTTCAGATAGCTCAACAGACAGAAGTTGTGTTAGTTGCACAAGGCACCAGGGACCTCTGTGCACAGAAGTAGGGCAGGACATAACCTGGTAATGTAGAATTTCCCAAACTTGCACATATAATTAAACGTGCTTTACTGATTCTGTATTTGTTCACAGCATGGAATAAGTATTATATTTGACTTGAATCAAAAGGATGGATCCAAATATGGGTTTCATCTTCTTGTGTGCATCCATTATGGTAAAGCTTCAAAATAAGTTGTTAAGCATTGGAATCAATGTTGAGTTGGCCTGGTGGTGAAAATGTTAAGTACTTGATGGCTACCAAGTAGATTATTGGAGATGTGAAAGAAGAGAGGCTGTGATTTGGTTATGTAAAGATAAAGTGTCCAAATCCAAATGGGCAACTGGATTTTGTCTTTGGGGCCCTCTAGTCAGGATCACTAGGGCCATCATGAGTTAGGATTCCTTGACAGCAGCAAAATGTTAGTCACTATCACTTAATAATAACAGAAGAAAATTAGTCAATAATTAAATTAGACACTATAATTTGACGCAATGTTAGTCAATTCTTATCAATGATCCTTTTCTTTCAGACTCCCCACTCCGTGTGTAGCAGTAGCTGTGCCCCAGGCTTCTTGAAGATTCCTCAGGAAGGGAGGCCTTCCTGCTGCTTTGATTGTATTTTGTGTCCAGAAAGAGAAATCTCTAATCAAACAGGTATGAAGTGCCACATAAGCAGTAGCGCTTTCTCTCTCCCGTATGAACCTTTAAGAAATCCTAGCAAAAGAAACATTTATGAATTCAACTCTGTTATCAACCCACCCAGAAGTGCCTCAGCAACAACATTCCTGTTGACATGATTTCAGAGCTCAAAGACACAGAGCAGTTGATGCAGCACAGGTCTGCCCTGCACTTCTGGGGATGCCATCAGTGGAGTTGATCTAAAGACAACAAGCAACTCTGTTGACAAAGCACATAACTTGTCATGGAGAAATGAGACATGTTTTTAAATCTCAGTGTTGTCAGGGGGTTAGAGAGAAGAGAAAATAAAAAAAAAAAGAGAAACATTTTACATAACCACCCTGCTATGTGAAAGATGTTGCTCTTCTCTGGCTCTCACATTCCCTCTCCCGTTCCTCTCCAGGTAGCGATCAATGTATGGAGTGCCCCCACAATCAGTATCCTAACATGGAGAGGAATCGCTGCCTTCCCAAAAGTATGACCTTTCTGGCTTATCAAGACCCACTGGGGATGGCTCTGGCCTGCACCGCTCTGTGCTTCTCCATCATCACTGCCATGGTTCTGTGGGTCTTTGTGAAGTACCGAGACTCTCCCATAGTCAAGGCCAACAACCGGACACTCAGCTATGTTCTCCTCCTCGCCCTTCTCTTTTGCTTCCTCTGCTCTTTACTCTTCATTGGCCGTCCAAACACAGTCACCTGCATCCTGAGCAATGTCTCCTTTGCAGTCATCTTCACTGTGGCTGTTTCCACAGTTTTGGCCAAAACCCTCACTGTGATTCTGGCCTTCACAATCCTGAGACCTGGAAGAATGATGAGGCAGTTGTTGGCATCTGGGGTTGTCAACTCGGTGGTTCCCATCTGTTCTCTTCTCCAAGTGATTATTTGTGGCATCTGGCTGGGAACCTCCCCCCCTTTCATTGATATAGACTCATCCTCTGACCCCAGGAACATCATCATTGAGTGCAACAAGGGTTCCATCTCTGCCTTCTATTGTGTCCTGGGATATATGGGATTTCTGGCCTTGGGAACTTTTTCGTTGGCTTACTTGGCCAGAAACCTGCCTGATACCTTCAATGAGGCCAAATTCCTGACTGTCAGCATGCTGGTGTTCTGCAGTGTCTGGATCACCTTCCTCCCCGTCTACCATAGCACTCGGGGCAAGGTCATGGTGGCTGTGGAGATCTTTTCTATCTTGACCTCCACTATGGGAGTTCTAATTTGTATCTTTGTCCCAAAGTGCTACGTTATCTTCTTAAGGCCTGGAGGAAATACATCAAAAGCGTTAAAGAATAAAACATATTTGAGAGGGAAATGATCAGAACCTCTTTTTTCCCATTTATTTCGTGAGAAAGGGTTAGTCCAAGCCAGATAAATGAACTACCACATGCTCAGAGTGAGAATTAAAGTCATTATTGCATGTCTTTACCTATCTTTAATTTTTTCCATTCACATTATGGAATAACAAGTAGATGGAGGAAATGAGACTTTCTATTTCCATTTGGAGTTACTGTTTTGGAAACACACAGAAGTGATTCTATTCAGTCTTTTGGGTCTCTGTGATTTGGAATACACTAGATGGCAGTGAGTTCATTGCTTTAGAACTTGTTTCTTCTCATGGACGCCCTGTATATGATAGCAAAAAAGTACTAGAGTTCATTTTTGTAACCACTGTTTTAGTTCATCTCATTAAGAATCTCTCTCATTTCACCAGATATTTTGCTTTTCCAAACATGATGTATTCTTCAAAAGGTGAGTCCTTCTTGATGACAAGTCTGAAGTACACGAGATGAAGCACTTGCATCCTCACAGTTCCTTTTTTGGTGGGCACCACTGCCCTCTAGTTGTCATGGGAGCTACCCAATGCTGCTCCTGACAGACACCACTGGATTTGAACCACCAAGCCTGTGGAGTGCAGTCCCACAATCAACCCCTTATGCCACTGGGGTTTGGCCACTCACAGAGTTTTTAAATGCACTTATTCAAACCCAGATTTATTAGTTCCTTGGACAGTGCATAGTTTACTCTGTACTCTCTCTAACCCCATCATTCACATACATTAACTCTTTTAAAAAATGTAATGGTTGATTAGATGTAGTTTATTTATCAAATAATCATATATTGAGTTAAAAGGTTAAACAGCATATCAATTCACTGTATCTTGCCCAGTTCCCCTTCTCTCCTTTCCAACCTCCTTTCCTTTTGAAGTATCTTTCCCTTTCCCCATGTGAATACCTGTCCACCCTCTAACCCCTATAACCTATTTTTCAAAATCATTTTCTTGGGGCTTATACAACTCTTATCACAATCCATACATATGTCCATTGTATGTCAAGCACATTTGTATAACTGTTGCCATCATCATTTTCAAAGCATTTGCTTTCTATGTAAGCACTTTCCTGGGATCAGTTTTTCTTTTCCTCCCTGGTCGCCCTCCGTCATGAACCCTTGATAATTTGTAAATTATTATTATTTTGTCATATCGTGCACTCTCCAATGTCTCTCTTCACCCCCTCCCCCATTGTCTGTACCCCAATAAAGAGGTTATCTATAAATACTTGTAATTGGCTTCTGTTTCTACTCCACCTTCCCTCAACCCTTCCAGTCTCACCACTCTCACCACTAGTCCTGAATTCTTGATGATTTTGTTTCCTATCTGTGCCAGTGTACATCCTCTGGTGTAGCCGGATTTGTAAGGTAGAATAGGGATCATGATAGTATGGAGAAGGAAGCATTGAAGAACTAGAAGATTGTATGCTTCATCATTGTTACACTGCACCCTAAGCTCTAGCCTCTTGATTCACCCACCTCCTGTGAGTTTTCCTATGATCCGTTGTAACCATCAAAGTTGTTTGTTTGTTTTTGGTGTGTGTGGCAAGTACATAATCTCCTGCCAACTTGGTGAAGAGGTAGAGTATAACCTGTCAATGAAGTCAGAGCCTATGATGCCTCTTTGTTGACATGGCCTCCTTTGGGAGATTCTGAACATCGGCAGTGTTCTATGTTGTTTTCAGAATCTGGTGTGAAAAGTTTTTGCATGGTTTTGAAACATTGTCAGCTACTGAAAGGCATAAGAATTGGAGGCTGGACATTGTCAGAGGTAGTGCTGAAAGCTGGGCCCCACAGGTCTGAGGACCCTTGAAGTATCACTGAGGAAGAGCTTATTTCCTGGAGTGGAGTCGACCATGGTGATATGAGTCAGGAAAAACCTGTGGGTGCGGAGTCTTCTGGATCTCCTTTGCTCAGGAGGTATGACTCAAGGTAAGAAGAAATAGGTGCAAAAATCTCATGATCAGATCTTGGAATGTGTGAAGTATGAACATAGGAAAATTAGAAATTGTAAAAAATGAAGTAGAATACATAAAGATCTATCTCCTAGGCATTAGTGAGTTGAAATGAACTTATTATGTCAGTTTTGAATCAGAAAATCATATGCTTTGCTATGTCAGGGTTAACACATTCACATGATGTGATTGAGAATACCATGTCATGGATTAGGCACACTTTAGTCTTCAAAGTGATATCTTTGCTCTTTCACATGTCAAATAGTTCTTGTTCAGCACCTTTGCCTAATGTGATATATTTGTATTTTCATTTCTTGATTGCTCATATGTTTATTGGCAATTCAGATTTCTGCCCTTGTGAAACTTCTGCTTCAGTTATTTTTCCATCTCCTTAGACGGAAGTTCATTTTTTCTTTTTGTTACCTAGCAAAGTATTATAGATTTTAGTAATAAAGCCTTTGCCTGATGTATCATTGCTAAAGGTGTTTTCCCAGTTCTTGGGCTCTCCCATTACTGTCTGGCTGAATTCTTTTGATGTACACAGGCACCTCAGACACACGTGTAATCTGAGGACTTAAGATAGAAAATCCATGGTCTTTGAGAAAGCAGAAGATAGCTATGCCATTCAACTAACAGTAGGTCAACAGTTATTGACTTGCCACATCAATGTCCTAGTTGCTGTATTAGGGTATATATTATTTCAGAAAATCTGTGACTGACATTCTCAGTGAATATTATTAGAAAATTTCCTTGACAACCAACCCCATTGTTTGTCTGTCTCGGGCCATCCAGCCTGGACATGCTTGACCTGGCTACAGTCACGTAGCCTGAACTCTGTTACAGTCTATTGCCTGAGATTTGTGGTCTGTTGCCTTTATAACTTTAAACCGCCCTGGCCTTTGAAGCTTGACTTGCAGATGTGCTGACCTTCACTTGTTAATAACCATATGCTAATTGCCTAAGCATATAGATAAGGCATTTGTGCTTATCTTGACTTGCAGATGTGCTGACTTTCACTTAATTTTGGAGATAACCATATGCTAATTGCCGAAACTTGTTTGTCCTATAATATTGGTGTGTTTCTCCCTAATAAACGAGACTTGATCAGAGTACTGTCTTGTCTCCATTTCTCGCATCTCCTGTTTCTCAAATTCCCACTCCCCCTTCCAGGACTTGCGAATTACAGACCTCAGGCCCGGACATTTGTCTAAATAGTGTCCAATCACAAAAGAATTTATTCTGTATAAGCAAATTATTCAGATAGCTGATATGTAGGTAGCCTACATTGATCCTACAATTTCTTTCTCTAAACAGTATTTTAAAAAATCAGTACCAGGGGCTGATCAATGACATTATTAGTGGAAGATCTTTATACTCCAGGAAGAGAATCCATGGATCTGACTACCATAAATTTATAAGGCGATTTTGAAAGGGATCCAAAGGCTGATAAAAAAAAAAAAACTACAGATCTAGGAATGGATTTAGACTTGCACAAAATCCTAGCTTCGATTGAAGAAGAGTTAGATGTTTCATTAGAACCCTGCTTGATATTTACCCTCAGGAAGGAGACACAGAAGATATAGGTATTACAGCAAAGTGTAGTGAAGAGATTATATGGAATAGTGTCTGAGGCCTTAAAATCTTCTTTCTAAACAAACAGCCTTGTGAGAGGTTGACTAAGTTTACATGGAAGACACCCACCAACATCAGTGACTCAACGATTGTAAATCTCATGATTCAAAGCATGATTCAAATTGTGTCAGATCCTAGTGTGTGAGATTCTGGTTTGCAGAAGGCTATGGAAGACAGTGGGGAGCCTGAGACATTTGTGAAATAAACACAGGACATAAGTCTCCAGTGATTTCTCTCTATCCATAATAGAGGGATGGGTAGAAACTGGTTACCAAAAAGAGTGCATTAGAGAGATGAGAATAGAAGATCAAAATAGTAAACCTGACTTGATGGTTTAAACTTTGTCAGTTGGGCCTGACCTGGTTTTCAACATTTTCTGTGTTTCCTGAATTTATATTTTGGTGTTCCATATTGGGGTTTATCTCAAATACTGGAAGTAGTTTACATTGACTTAGTTTGTGGTTCAAGCTTGTGTGCTTATTCCTTGAAAGGATTGTTTGGGGCACAGGAGGCACTTTAGGGCATGGTGGTTAATATGGGTGGTCAGAGATCCAGCACAGAAAGCTCTGCTGAACAGATGAGAGAGAGTTGGAGCTCTGACCTTAGATGGAGCAGGAACTGTGAAAGTGTGAGTGGCATTGCCAGCTACTGGGTGGGTGAATGCAAGGTCTGGCCATGCTTCTAATCCCAAAACAGTTGGTGGGAACATTTTTGTTGTTGTTGTTTGAGATATTTTTTTGCTGTTTCATTTGGCATTGCCAGGATAAAAGTCAGAGATAGACAGAATTTTAGTGAGAGAAGAGTTGTCGCACAAGTTTTCTCTTTTTAAGTTTCTAGAGTCCCCCACCCTTCAACAGTCTCAGTTTGCAGAGGACTTGAGATCTGTGTTAGTCCAGTTAGACTAGAGGAACAAATTTCATAGACACACATATGTATGTAGATAAGGAAAAGGATTATATACAAGAGGAACAGGACATTGAGCCCAATCCAGTTCAAAGTCTTAAGTCCGATATTAACCCATATGCCCAAATCAGTCTATAAAGTCTCCTTTTGACTCACAAAGTCACAGGTCAGTGGGTTCAGAGTCCCGGCACTGGCAAGGGGTCTCCACATGGCTCCTCACTTCCAGGGCTCAGGGTTCATCAACAGCAGAAGCAATTCATCACTGGCAGAGGTCTCCATGTGGCTGCCCCAGCTTCAGAGGTCTGGTTCCATCAGAGCAAAGCTGTGTGGTCTCTGTGCCGGCTCCTCCAGCTTCTTGGACACTGCCATCTTACCTTGTCCGTGATTCATCGTCTTTCAGACTAACTCCCAACAACTGGGGAAGATAGCTTCTCATCTTCATGAAGGAAATATCACGAGATTTCCTAGAAGTCTCAGGAGAAAGCCATACCCACATACAAGCCTCATTGGCTACTCAATGACTATCTCCAGATTAACAGGCTAGACTCCACCCCTACATTTCAGTCATAAGCACATAAACACATAAGCACATAAACATAAGCACATGACTGCCACAAGAACTTTATGGGAAAAAGGACATATCCCCAGTCCTGTAGGGAGAGGATGGAGGGCTTGGTTTGGATATTTTAAGATGACTAAATGACCTTGAAGAAAGAAAACATGGTCCCCGTAGCTACATAGTTCTCACCCCTAAATTTTTTGTGACATCTCTCAATTTGTCCATGGTCAAGGAGGTTTGGCCAGATAGGGTGGATATACTATCTGGTGGCTCAGAGAAACTGTGACCACACTCTTCATTGTCTTACTACCAAGGAGGTGGAGGCTCTGAAACGACAGCTTTTTCTCAATCTCCATGATGGTTCTGGAAAGTGCTGTCACTTGTTCTGATGCCTGTAGGTATGTTGAGATAGCAGGAATGGAAAAGCCAATTTATTGGCTTGGACAGCTAGGGATTTGATGTGAATGACTCTGAGAATCAGCTCCAACACAAATTCTAGACTGTTCTGAGTGATGTGCCAGTGATTTCTTGGCATCTCAAGCTTATCAAGTTGGACCTTAGAATCCCAGTCCTAGTTTCTTAACCCTCATCTTGAAAAAGGTATTTAGAAGTTGAAATGTCAGCACGAACCTATTTACTTCAAATATAGCAGTAAAAGGAAAGAACTTTTCTTCTGAAAAGCTTTGAAAGTCAGGGTTGTGGTTCTCTCAGCACTAAACCCAACTTGAGAAGAATGAAGAAAGAGAGTTGAATGAAGAGATTGCCACTAGAATCAAGAGAATGGAACAAAGGGCGAATGGTGGCTGGGCATGTGTCCTTCCGAGCATTCACTCTGTCTACTGGGGAACCAGACACAGACTTTGCTCACACATATTCATTCTCTCACATCATACCAGGTTTAGACTCTGAGACCCTCCACATGCTCCAATCTCTTCCAGCCTATTATCCTGCTTCTCCACCTTTTTTTTTTTATGTGAAGGCTTTGATAAGACAGAGGTGGGTTAGCATCTTCTCTGGGGTTCATAGGTCTTCACAGTATAGGGACTCCGCAATGTGTTGGCATTTCAGAGCTCAAATCCCTGAGGGGCCAGTCATTGCTGGCTTAGGGTTAGGATTAGGCATCATTCCTCTCACTGGCATCATATTTTCTGATTCTCAAATGGTTTCTTTCATACTGAAATTTATATCAGCCAAGGTGAAGTATCAAGTATTTTGCACAGGTGGGTCTCACCTTTCTCTTGCTTCCTTTTTTTTTTGGGGGGGGGGAACTTGGGGTCTACCTCAGTTGTGCTAGTACCCCCAATTCCAGAGTCAGTGCAGATAGCCTCAGCATGTACAGCATGGTCACACCCACGCTGACTCTCTTTCTCTACTGCCTGAGGAACAAGGACATAAAGGGTGCATTGAAAAGTCTTGCTGGCATTGCCACTTTACACGAGGGGCAAAAGTATTTGTCTTGGAGTTGGAGATGAAACCAAGAACCAGGTTGGCATTCAAAATCATGATTTTTGTATGTAAACATATTTCTGAATCTCCAGACATTTTTGACATTTTACGTTTTTTTCTTTTCTACAATTAATTTTCAACTTTAAAACAGAACTAATTTGAGAGCATTTTTCAACTGCTCATGTTCATTTCTAAAAAAAACTACCTCAAAATACACTTTATTTTTCATGACTACATTAGTTATCTAGTAGTACTAATAGAAATACCACAGGTCAATGGCAAGTTAATTTCCCTTTCATTTGGAGGCGTCTATTCCAAATAAAAGTTCCAAGGACTTCCAGAAGGACAAACAGACCTGTTTTTGGAGTACAATCAGAATGCTCTTTAGAGACAAGGGTCACACTGCATCCCACCTACTTTGGACAAGTTATCAGTTGAGACTGGTCTTTGGAGAAGAATCTCATTCTCTCTCCTTTTTTTAAGTTTGCGGTGCATGTGTGCCTCTTCTTTTTTAAAAATCATTTTATTGGGAGCTCATACAACTCTTATCACAATCCATACATACATACATCCAGTGTATGCAAAGCACATTTGTATATTTGTTGTCATAATCATTCCCAAAACATTTTCTTTCTACTTAAGCCCTTGGTATAAGTTTCTCAGTTTCCTCCCTCGATCCATGCTTCCCCCTCCCTCATGAACCCTTGATAATTTACAAATTATTATTATTTTGTCATATCTTACACTCCCTTCACCCACGTCCCTGTTGTCTATTACCCAGGCAGGACCCTATATGTAGATCTTATAATCAGTTCCTCCTTTCTAGTCCATCAAGCTCCTCATTCTAGATGAAGCAGAAGGGCAGCAGGATAGAAGAAACCTTGTGATGAGATGCATTGACACCATGGCTGCAATGATGGGCTTAAACATAAGAAAACTGTGAGGATGATCCAGGACTCTGCAGTGCTTTGTTTGTCAACGACACTAGTCCAAATGTAGGGCACGCTCTCCAGTAGACTAAGAGTTCAGCAGGGAGGTCCTTGACTCCTTTCCCAGCATGCAGGCCCGGCATTCCTTGGATTTCTCCATGTGTCTAATGTTCCCCTGCATTTAGTAGGCCTCCTTCACAGGGATCTTGAATCCAAAGTACTCATTCTGCTTCTGACTCTTGGTAGTAGGTAGGTACTTCCTCTCCTCCCCTTTGCTCACTCCTCTCTTCTTTTATGCCCTGTAAGATCAAAGTTGCTGTAAATCACATGCCCAAGGAAAGGCTCTTTTAACAACTAATTTATTGTTCGTGGATGAATTCACTACAGAGATGATTGCATTGTATCAGATCTCATCATGCAGATACTTATGTCAGAACACAAAATGGAGATGACTACATTGTCACAAACCTTTCAAGTTACATAATTACAAAATGACCAAGCCACTGAAGCCACTGAAAGTCATGGTCCAGCTAAAATGATACATAATTTTGGAGACACATTCAATAGATGACAACAGCTTGATTTGGATGGAATAAAATTTTTTTGGAGATAATAAGGACTTGGACATTAAATTTTTGGTCATGATTTATTGTTTACTACAAATATGGTGGTCTCTTTTACAAGAGCTGAATTAGTTTTTTCTTTCAGAATTTTTACCCTCATACTATCTTTAAATTTCCACTGTAACAACTGAGCTCCGGTGGTGTAGTGGTTGTGCGCAGGATTGCAGCCCACTGGGATGGAGGTTCAATTCCAGCAGCGGCTCCACAGGAGCAAAGGCTGGGCCTCATACTCCCACCACCAGAGGATGGCGATTGCCCCCCCTAAAAAAAAAACCAAATTTCCACTGTAACATACTTTATTATTTTATAAATAGTATGAGATATCTTAGTGTCCTTAGAACAATTTCTTTTCTGTTAATTGGTTTCTAGTATGTCAATCAATAACATTTCAAATTGAATGGCAATAAAATCACATAAAAGTTTGTGGGGTGCAGTTAAAAATAGTTGTAAGAAAGGCAGTAATAAATACAAGAGCAAGTCAAAATATTACTACAAAAGCATAGAACACTTTACTAAATAAAAATAACAAAATATAAAGTGATTGTTCCTTGATAACTCATCCATCTAGGTCTATATCATTCTGAAAACTACAGTTCAACTTTGTCCCCAATAACTGCACACTCTTCATATTACATCTTCTCAAAGCTGCCATTTTGAAATCCCCAACATACTCATACCCTGTCCCTTTTCAATGTTACTTGAGTTGGGGGAATGAAGGAAAGTCTGAAGCTAAGAACTCTAGGGTTGAAGGGATATTATTTGAAACAAATTTCTTATAGGACAGCCCTTGCAGCCCTCAGAGAATGAGCAGGTATTTAATGAAAAAAAAATTCTTGGTGTGACTTTCCTGGATGTTTTGTTACCAATTCAGTTTTCAATTTTCCTAAACTTCCCTTTTACTAGGGTCTCATGATCTTCATATGTTCTTAGAGAACTGAAATGGGCAGCAGTTATTGAACTTATCCAAAGTGACTTAGCATTTCGAAGTAAAGTCAAGATTTGAAGTCTGTTTATCTGACTCTCAATATTGCTTCCTAGTCACTGTGTGACTTTCAGGAATATAAACAGTAGCTAAAGGAGCTCAGTGATGCTCTGGTTAAGCGCTCGCAGTTGGAACTCCCCAGGCATTCCTCCTGGCAATTCTCCTTTGAGAACCTCCAACATGTATTTACTCTGTCCTACTGGGTCATTGTGAGTCAAGATCAACTTACTGCCTCCCCATCAGAACCACTGAGCATGTGAAACCCCTGGCAAACTGCTCCCCAAAGTTCTCAACTAGGAAGGCCCTGTGGAATGCAACCCGCTTTGCACTCTTGGGGTCACTCTCATATGTTTCTGACATTCTCTTGTTAACTTTGCTTTCATGACCCTTCTGTGACATTTCTCTCCTTTCATTCAAATATTCTGTGGCTTTTTTGATCCTTTGTTGAGAAATAAGGACCAGCTTTCCTCACTCTATCAAATGGCCCCCGCCCCCTCTTGTCTGGCTTCTGGGATGATCTCCACACTGGTCCACTTTGAGTGGACCTGGGTCAGTATCTTAGTGTCAGATGATGCAAAAGGGGAGCAGTTTCTTTGACTCCTTCAAAGAGAAATGGCCCTCAAAGGAGTCTGCATGGCATTTATGGAAAAGTTTCCTGTCACGAAGAAACCGAGCAGACCAAAAGATCTCGCCCTCATGCTCAGAATAAGTGACTCATCTGCATATGTGGTCATTGTTTTTGGCGATGGAATTATATCAATTGTTTTGGCCTTCGCAAGACATTATCACGTAAGAACACACACGATATGGATCACTCCATCTCAATAGAATGGCTTTGACTTATGTCTTAACTTTTTCCTAAATGCTTTTCATGGGAATCTTGCCTTTGTACCCCAGAGTTCAGAGGTACCTGATTTTAAGCACCTTTTAAGAACAGCAAATCCTTCCGAGTACTGCAAAGATCTTTTCCTTAGAAAAATTATGGTGAGGTATTTTAATTGCAGGAACTGTAGGTGGAAAATTTTTTGAGTGCCCACCCATTTCTTCCTTGTAGTCTCTGCCTCAAGCTCTTATGGACATCACAAGGATGGAACCCAACATGTATGTCTATAACACTAGAAACTTGGTGGCCCAAGCTCTCCATCAAAGGATTTTTATTGGAGGAGAAGAAACAGGATCCTTGATTGAAGCCAAACTCCCAGTGTTTCTCCCCAGGCAGGCAAAGCTTCTTCTTATATTTGACTTACATTACTGGCTTGCTAGCTTCTGGAATTTAATTGAATGAGTTGTAAAATTATCATCAGAACTTGATTAGCGATGTCAATAATGAAGAATAACGTAAGTCTCATACACGCTAAGAAATATAATCATTTTTATTTCAAACATACCTAAAATATCAAGATATATGAAAAAGCTATTGTAGTGAAAACATTTACTAATTTTCTTCAAATACTGAAGAAAAAGGAGAGTATTTGTGCTCACAAAGATTTAGAGCATCAGACACTGTAAAGGGTTGCTACTCTTGTGGCAGTGTGTCTGGTTTCCTTTTTCCTTGTTTTTAGGGGAAGAGGAAGGGTATTATTATTATAATGACATATAGACCAAATGGAATAGACTTGAAAGTCCAGAAATAAATTCATACCTCTGTGCTCTACTGATTTCACACAAAGCATCTTTCTTTGCATTTGAAGCAGTTTCTCCATGAGCCATAAAGGACACCAAAATGAGGATTTCAATTATGACCACCCCTAAAACGGTCATCAGAAATGTAATTTATTGGATATATTTGACTAATTACCTCTGTGGCACAGTGGCAGAAATGGTTCAATTTGTTCTGACTTAGTAACCTACAGCTTGGTGCTTTAAAATCAAAGAAGGACCCCATTAAAAATAACCATAAAGTCTATTATAGACAGCTACGAAAATCTCATTGTTGCTATGTGATGCTACTGAGTGGTTCTAACTCATCACAATGCTGTGTAGAGCAGAAGGCAGCACTGCCCAGCGTGGTTCCATCCCAATGATAGTTCTTATGTTGGAGTCCTTTGGGGCAGCTCCTGTGTGAAATCATCCTGTGGAAGGTCATCCTCTTTTTCACTGCCCTGCTACTTCACTAAGTATGATGCTCTACCCTAGGGACTGGTCTCTCCTGACAGCATGTCTATAGAAAGCGACATGCAATGTCATTGATTTCCCTCAGCATTCTGGCTGTATTTCTTCCAAGAGAAATCTCATTGCCATTTTGCCAATGCATGGTATTATCTATATTCTTGACCAGTATCATAATTTAGATGCATGGATAATCCATTGTTTTTGCTTACTTAGTGTTCTATTTTCATATGTGTATGATGTGATTAAAAATACCCCTAAGATTAGGCACACTATAGCTCTCAAGTATTTAATTTTCAACACTTAAAAGAATTCTTGTGCAGAAGATCGATGATACAATACAGCATTAGTTCTCTTGAATGCTGCTGCAACCTGCTCACCTTGGGCCTCAAGATTTTGTTTTTCAACACTTCAATTATTATACAGAAGATTGATAAAATACAATTCAACATTACTTCTCTTAGCTACTGCTGAAACCTGTTCACCTTAGAGACCCTCTTTCATTGAAATACTGATGACATAGTTTCCAGCAACATGAAAGTGACCACTGCAGGGAAATCTGACAGACCAGTGGTGGAGAAAACCTCATGGAATATTTAACATCAGTAATAATTCAGTTATCATGCATCAGAGATGCTTGATGGCTGTGAATTTGAGTTAGATGTGTAAAGGTATCTCACTTTTCGGACAATGAGAATATGTACCATAGTCAGTCATCAAGGAGGAAAAAAGAAGGAAGAAAATCTGTATGAGTATTCTGCCTCCAATGTCCTTGCTTCTCTCATCTCCCAATAACTCCCTTCCTTAGCTCCACCAATTACTCGAACACACTCAACTAAAAAACAGTGCTGGAGAACATGTCTCACTGGATAAAAAGAGATATGAGAGGTCACAATATGAGATTTCAAATTATCTGAATTTTCCCGATGGTTTTGAACTTCCTATGAAAGTAGGAGAGCTTGTTTACCAGGACGCACATGGTCAAAGTTGGATTATTCAAGAGAAGCTGATTGAGTTGGCTTTTGGACTTGAAGAGATTGCATGAATTTTTCAGTTACATATCAAAGAAGAGAAAGATATGAGAATAATTGTGTAAATATACAATTCACTACAAAATATATACTGATTTATCACTTTTATTATTGTGCTAAAGGACTTGAATGGATATTTTAATTCCACTGACCTCGTCTATTACAGAGTAGAATTGCTTTTTAGTGGTTCCCTTGCTGGAGTCTTTACAGAAGCATGTGATCAGGTCTTTTGGGTGGTGATGAGGCAATAGTAGGTGGATTAAGATTGAGCGAATGGGGTCATCAACATTGATTGGCAACAATTTCACGTAGATGGATTTCTGTCTTTTCCCTCAAATTAATTCTGAACTATGAACTGACTAAAATATGTAATTCTCTGGCTGCTGAGATAAGTGGAAATATTATTTATTTAAGAGATAGTAGAAAATGTTAAAAGTTAGCACAAATGTAACTGGATCTTAAATGTGACCAAAGTATAGAGTGCTGCCTTTTAATCTCACTGCATCTGCAATCATCCACTTATCAAGTGAGTTGTTCTCTGTTTTCCTTTGTTAATCTTTCTAGGCTTCTTGCTGCTATCATGTGTGTGTTTTTTAATGTTTATCTGTAGATGAAAACCCAGATAGGTGCATCTGCAGAGACAATACCTGGATCAACAGTACCTTGGGGAGGTTGGGTTGAAATGGGGAGCTAAGAACCATGTGTTCAATACAGAAGAAAACCTTCTGAAAATCATGGTGGTGGTTTACCATGTTAGGAATGACATAATCCCAAGAAATGGTACTGCATTCATTGTTGGAAAGGTCATGCCAAAGTCTATCTTGAATTAAAATGCTATTATTGATAGGGCTATATCCAACCCCAAACAAGTTTATCCAATTCATGTAAGTATTATCCAAATGTGTGACCAACCACTAAAACTAGAGATTAAAAACTGTAGAATTATAGCAATATATTCAGTTTTGACTTAACGTAATATCTAATCAGGATGTATTGACCACTATTGATAAATGGAATGAAGAAGTTGGAAACAAGGAGGAACACTGTTTGTAAAATGGAACAATGGTGATTTAAATGAAGGTGAGGATTGCATGATAGGGTTTTGCAAGGTCACTTAGTGTTCATTGTATATAACTTTTTTCAACTATATAAGCAGTGAGTATATATGTATTTACATGGGATTATCCACATTGAATACACTGTAATAAAGTTGATGAGGTTCAGGAGCAAGATGGAAGCCAAGTAACACACATGCATGCACACAGCACTCTGAGGACTGTTGTAGCGAAGCCAAGGAGAAAGATACCCCACACCAGCAGATGACAAGATTTACAGCATAAATATAAGTAGACAGAAATTTATTAAAATGAAAGAGCAGCAATATCAATTCATATAGGCTTCTTTGCCATAGGTCTTTGGCTCTAGCCAGTACAGAGCACATCCCCAAATCTTCAGATACATTTCCCCAGTTCAGAAGCTAGTTATGGGGCTGGTCAACTGAGCTGCAAGTACATAGCTCTACATGAGCAGCCTAACGACATATCCAGGGAAGTCATTAGGCAAGGGAGTTCTAGTCCAAAACACTCACAATGCTACCTGACCAACAGCAAGGATGGCACCGCCTATGGAGCTGGGTGGGGATAACTCTACAGGAAAGCCTAGAGTGAGTGTCAAAAGTGCATAGACTAATTCTTCACACAGGCCAGTGGGTTCTATCCCCACTCTACAAAGTTCATCCTCCTTTCCTGAGGTACAGCTCACCAAGAAACACTACCCTATCCTGCATAGGAAGGAACAGCCATTTGCAGGTCCCTCCCCGCTTACGTTTTTTTGGTTAGCAGATAGGACAGGGATTTTGTTCATTAACAAGTTATTAGCAGATTAGAATAACAATACAAGTAGAAAGTACAGCAGGAGTTTTCAAAAGCACAGGCATGGGTTTGAGGCAAAGGAGAACCACAGGTCCCATAGTTGTTTCCAGTGGACATAATGAATAGATGTGGCCATTCACATAATGAACAGTTCAGCTATCCCATGACACCAGTCCCGGTCAGCACCTCGAGTCTTTCAGATTAGCAACCGGAGTATGCTATTGCTCCATTTTACTCTCTTGGACCATGTAGATTGGTGGCAGCTATAGGTTCCACATCCCAACCCAAACTTGGTCACCTCCATCCATATACAAGATTGAACCCTGTCTCCTCTGGTCTGATCCACCATATATCTATACCTTTAATATAATTAAACTACATCATAATCATACAGTATTCTTCCCCAGGCCAGACACCAAACTCATTCCTCCAACCTCAATCCTGACATCCTATAAGATCTCAAGTTAGGAAAACAGCACACTATCAGAAACTGTCACAAACCACTCAAAAAAAAACCACTTCTACATAGAGTCCTGATTTCCCTATAGGACAAAGTTGAGACCACTGAGTTCTTTTGCTGATATTGTTGTTTCTCTGTGTTTTATCCTTACTATATGCTGCCAACTATAAAAAGGTCTTGTGCATTATCCTTAAAATTTATTCTTAATCAGGAGTTCCTCATATGTTTGTATCCTTTCTTTAATCCACTAATAAAGACTACTTGATACCTCCATGTTTTGCATCTTTCCCCCTCTTTTTTCATTTTCTAACACTTCATCGTCCACCTTTTTATGTTTCCTGTAACTTTTAATATAACCCTCGCCAAAATACTCAGTGTATCTATCTACTACCCCGCTATTGAAACACCAAACAGAGTTAAATACCGCCCCATTAACCCACATCTCTAGCACACCCAATAGCTACACCAAGATGTCAAGGAAACAACTCCCACAGAGCAGCATCCAGAGCAATGAAGTAATGCAGGAAGAACAAAGAAGTTCAACACGATGCACATACACCATCACACCCAAGATGTAAAAAGCAAAATGGCAGCAGCAAATACATATCAATAATCTCTCTGGATGTTCATGGACTAACTGCACCAGTAAAGTCACGGAGACTCGCAGAAAGTATAAAACACCCAAATCCATCGATGTACTGTATAAAAGAAGCACACTTCATAAACACAGGAATGAGCAGACTAAAAAGTCATAGGCTGGTTGAAATTATGGCAAGCAGCCAAAACAAGTAGTACTTATCTCTGAAAAAATACACGTCATGGCAAATAGCTTAATGAAAGGCAAGAACTAAATAATGATCAAGGCCACGATAGGTTAAGAAAAAAAGTTAGAGGAGTTATACCTCACCCCCTCCCCAAACTAGAATCACACTGGGTGGAACAGAGCTTTCATGATGCACATTTAATCTGGTAGGCAAGTATTGAGTGGTTTTGTCTCTGAGTTGGTGCACCCCGTGGCATTGCCTAGGAAGATTCTCTTTGGTCACAGTGGACTTTTTCATAAAAGCAGTTTCACTCAGACCTCTTTTTTAAAATGATGCCCAATTTAAGAGAACACTGTGTGACTGTGAAATTTTGTTTCCTGCTCATAAAAAGTGCTGCAGAAATTGTTGTGATGTTGAACACAGCTTATAAGGACAGCACTATGGGGAAAAAATCAAGTGTACCAGTGGTCTTCTCATTTCAGAAAAGGTGAACTATTGATTAATGACAAACCTAATTCTGGATGTCAACTAAATTCCCAAACAGATGAAAATGTTACCTTGCAGTGCATGTGGAGTTCATTTTGCCAGGCTAGACTATTGTTCAAGCTTTCTATTTAGAGGTTCTGCAAAGACAATGTAACAGTGTGTAACATAAAAGACCTGAGTTGTGGCAGAAAGGGAACTGGTTTGCCACCATGACAATGGAACTACCCATGCAGTCATCTCAGTGATCTAGTTTTCGTAAAACAAAACAAAACAAAACAAAAAAACAGCATGCCTCCCTTGATCCAAGCATTTAACTTACCTGACCTCACTCTGTATATCTTTTGTGTTTCCTTGAATGAAGAGAGACATAAAAGAACTGTGACTTGACATTGTAGAAGAGATGCTGAAAACAACTTGCTGGCAATATTCCAAACAGGTGAGTTAGAAGAACATCACACATTTTACAGATGTACTAAGTCTAATGGAGAGTACTTTGAAGGTGTCAAAGCTGACTTGTTAAAAAAAATTACACAGGTAGGTTTGGGGGTAAAACAACAGTGTTAGTTTTGGGTTGGTACCCCCTTGTATAATAAACATGTATTCATGCAAGAAAGATAATCAAAATACATCAGTCAAATGATTTCAAAATTGAGAAGGAATATAGGCACCTCAAAAGTACCACCAGGAGACTTCAATACACCACTCTCCAGGAGTCAATTAAATCCATATGGAAGAAGCCTGTGTGATCTAAAGATGTTAAGAACAAAATCCAAATACGATGGAGGGAAAAGTATCATAGCTTAAATTATGCACTCCTGTTTGTAGAAGAATATGAAAAACAGTGGGAGCCTCAAATCCATCTGCACACGCTCTAGTCAAATGAAGCCTGTAGCACGCTGATTGCCTCTTGCAGAGGCGAGGGAGGGACTTGCGCAGCTTTACTAGCACCGAGCAATGGCTATAAACTCAATTACAGTGGATAGAACCAGGGTATAAAGTATACTTGAACATTTGACCTGGCTCTGACCCAACCTGAATTTGCTCTGGGCCCAAATATTTCTCACCAGGTCCACAAAAGAAATTTCTTCTCTGGCTCTTTAAATATTGTTGGTGGTCTTTCCTTTCTTACTCTTTATTTTAATTTTATCTGTGAAGCACAGCAGTTGTGTATTCATAGAGATGATAACTAATGTAATGGTCTTGGGAAAACTGGGGTGCGGGGTGCTGTGGTGCAGGGAGCGTGAACAGATGTGGGGAGTAAACATTGAATGCAGGGGGAGTGAGGGAGCTTTAGAACTGGCTGTGATGATTTATGCACAACTCTTTAAAAAAGCCATTTAAGTGTATGGTATATGAAGGGCCCTATAGGCTTTCATTTACCCAGTCACTACCTAAGTGTAGATATGTAGGTTGGTGATTGATAATGTATTATAATGTAAAATTGCAATAATATCTCTGACACATATTAATTAGTTTTGGGGGTTCTACCTAATTCTACCCCCAATGTTACAACAATTAGGCCTTTTGGCATGGCTCCACTTGATGCTCACCCTCAGAAAGAGATCACTGAAGATGTGGAGACTATGGCAAAATATGGGGGTGAGGTGGGGTACTAGATGGCTTCCAAAAACTGGGACAATTATTGTTTGGTGTCTGAAAGGCTTATCTGAAAACAAGCAGGCATCTCAGTGAGGTGTCAACTGTGAACTTAAACATTTAGTCCAACTTGCTTGTTTTGACACATTCCTCACTAACTTAATCACGTATTTAGCAGCGGGGATCCTGGGTGCCATTTCACTCACTGGGATCCTTTTCTCTTACACAAAGATTGCGTCCTCCGTTTTGAAAATTGCATCAGCTGGGGGCAAATATAAAGCCTTTTCCACTTGTGGGTCTCGCCTCTCCGTGGTTTCCTTTTTCTATGGTACAGCTCTTGGGGTTTATCTTAATTCTACGATTGAAAACTCCAGGGCCTCTGCAATAGCCTCAGTCATGTACACTGTAGCCACTCCTATGCTGAATCCCTTTATCTATAGTCTTAGAAACAAAGACTTAAAGCAAGCTCTAAGAAAAGTTTTCAGCTGAAAAACATCTTATATGAAAGGAACCCATTCTTTAGTTTAGAGAACTACTCATGAAAAACAAAATTCAGAATAATAAAAATCTGTTTTATACTTTCCTCAATTCTAAATTGTATGCATATACATTATTGAATCTCCTTAATATTTAGGACATAATAAGAAAAACTAAAGACATAATATGAAATTGCTTCATGTGTATTTAAAAAATGTATTTACTTTAACCAAATCTCCCCTTCAATAAGAAATTCTTTCAGGTGACTTTGACTCTCATTAGGAAATAGATTTTTCACTGCTAGCCATAGAGGAATAGCATACAATTATGACAAAGAACCAGTAATCATTATTATCATGAACCATTAAAAACTGGGTCGGAAATTCTATGATTCCCATTTTGGACAGTGGTTTTCTTGTGATTGTATCAGACATGAAACCTCGTGGCACCAGGGTTACTTACTTTACACTGAAGTTTTGCTGAATATTTTGAGCATAACTTTTGTAAATTGTTTTGTTAAATTATGAAAAGCACTGGTGTTGTGTTCAAGTATTGTCAATGCCTTCTAGAACCACACAGAAAATTATTCTAGCTAAGCACATGTGCTCTTCTTCTATCACCAGAAAGATGACAGAGAGAAGATTAATTTGTTGACTTTCTGTAAATTATTAATCTTGTGCTATCCAGATAGTAGGAATTTTTGCGATAATTGTTAGTTGAAGACCTTTAGTATCAAGACATTTCTAGACCTCAATTTGTTTAGCAAAGCTATGCATATTCCTCATTGGATTCAATGTTACTACTGGAAATTTGACTTTTTTTGCTTCAAAAGAAAGCAGTGCTCTCCCATTAGGCATGATCACAAACTTTTCTTCATCAAGGCATCTACCTCACTTTTGCACCTCCTCCCTGCAATCTCATCAGCATCTCAAATAACTGCAGGTGAAACTCTTGGTTTTTCTGATTCTGGAAAATACAGTGCTCTATATTTTCTCTGCACAAAGGATGCATCTCTGTTGACTTAAGTTTGGGTCTACTTGAAAATCTGGATTTTCAAACCTATTCACTACTGACAGGGGGAGATATGAGACAATATGCTTCCATTAGGATTACAGATTTGTGGGGATCGAGACTATAGATATATATATATGAATTAAGGTCGCAGATAGACATCAGGTCTTGACTAAGTACTCCCTTAACACAAGAACACTTTGTTCTAACAATCTGGCATTCTGTGACCCTCCCCTTTTGACATGATCATTGAATACACAATGGGAGCATAGGCAAATGTGGTGAAGAAAGCAAATGGTGCCCAGCTATCAAACGATATTGCCTCTGGGGTTGTAAAGACTTGAAGATAAACAAGGGACCATATCTAGCTAAGAAATGACAAATCCCACATGGAAGAAACAAACCAGCCTGTGTTACATTGTAGAGTCAATGGGATCAGGTATCAGGCACCGAAGACCCAGAATAAAACCATACCAAATGTGAGAGGCTTGGGGGGTTACAAGGGGGAAACCTATTGTTCACCTGTAGACAAAATTTACAGCTTTGTAAACCTTACTAGGCTATTTAATCCAGTGAGTCAGAATCACTTGATAGCAGGGGTAGTGAAGTGGTCAGGAATGCAGAGTGCCACCCACTATATTCCTCCAGGGACACATGTAGACTCAATGCAAATACCTCTGACTTGGAATCCACCTCACTATGAACAGATAGCACTGAACAAATGCTTCATAACATGTATGAAACTGTAAATCTTTACAGAGAAGCAGACCGTCACATTTTTTTTTTAAACCAGGGAACAGGTAGGAGGTTTGAATCTTAACCTTTGGTTAGTAACCTAGCACTTTAATCAGGAGAATGCCAAACTTCCTTATACTGTGTGTGAACAAGTTTATTGTATCTATTCAAACTTCCTAAGATTTTTTATGTTAAAAATCATTTTTGTTGGGGTGGGCCTTACAGCTTTTACAATAATCTATACAGGCATTAGTGTCTCAAGCAGTTTACACATGTTGCTATCATCATTTTCAAAACATATTCTTTCTATTGAGTTCTTTTTATGAGCTCATTTCTTGTTTACCCACTTCAACTTTTGATAATTTATCTTTCTTTTGTCTTTCACCAACCACTGTCTCACTTTCACCCACTTTTCTGTCGTTCATTTTCCCAGGAGGGGATTATATGCCGATCATTGGGATCAGTTCCCCCTATTGTAGAATTGCGGTCATGATGGTGTGTGTGTGTGTGGGGGGGCATTAAAGAACTGGGAGCTGTAGGGTAAGGGTAAGGGTTAGGGTAAAACGAACCGGGGAAGGGATAAGTTTCTTCAGTGCTATATCGCAGCCTGACAGGATCATCTCTTGCTTATGACCCTTCTGGAAAGTGTAGTCTAATAGTCTACAGATAGGCTTTGGGTCTCCACTCCACGCTCCCCCTCATTTTCATGTTTCCATGCTAATATATACCATTAGTTCCTGATTTCTTTAGAACGGATGCTTTGTGGAGGGGGAAGTGCTCGTAAAACTTACAAGCAAACAAGCAAGATCTCTCTCGGCAGTTTCCCCAAACTGGATTTCTGAACAGGAGCTGAAGGTCCCATCTCCCTCCCGTGCAGCAGCTGGTTGTCTTGAACTGCGGACCTTGCAGAGCACAGTCCAACTCTGTCACCCATTCTTAGAGACTCACTTTTTAAAGAAAAATGATATGTGATACAATATATATGATAAAATTAGCCATTTAAAACATTATGAAAGCTTCTCCTTTAGAATAGATCAAATCTTGAAGAGTGGACCATCAGTTTACATTAAAATAATATACAGAGTTTAATTTCCACTCATTCATTTCTAATCTCTTAATGTACCCACCATTACTTACACTATTTCCTCCACATGTTCCCATTTCTATTTCTCCTTTTTTGTGAGCTCTTCTGACTTTAGGATCTTAAATTGTTCATTATGCTAATATGGGTGAATTTAATCCCAGTTCTTAGGGGTCACTAAGGGCTATACACTTGGTGGTATCACTAGTCCAACCAATAAGCCTCGTAATTTTGAGTTCTGCACCACATTCTAATTCCACTTATATAGTAACTTATATAATTTTTAATTCTGAGGTACCTTCTAGAGTCGACATTTTCAGAGGCACTGGTGTTGGCATCAGGGAACCATGCTACTCTGAAGATAATGGAGACTAATGTGTCTATGCTTCTGAGCTAGATGGCCGCTTGATTATCCTCCAGTCTTTAAGACCGCAGACACTATATCTTTTGATAGTTGGCGGCATCAGCTTTCTTCACTACATTTGCTTAAGCACCCTCTTTATCTTCGGTGATCATGTCAGGAAGGTGAACGTTCATATAATGCCGATTGTTAGAAGGAAGTGTTCTTGTGTTAAAGGAGTACTTGAGTGGAGGCCCAATATCCACCTGCAACTTTAATTCTTAACATATAGATATGAGTACATAGTTCTATGCCTCTCTCCTGATATATTTACATATGTTCTTGCCTGGATTTACATCTCTATAAATGTCCTCTGCCTCCTGGTTCTTTCCTCTGGTTGATTGTCCTTTCCTCTTTTCTCACCACCTTGTTGAGTCTTCATTCAGGTTAGGAATCCCTTGTTGCCACATTGCCCTTGGTTAGGCTCCCTTAGGCATCCTATGACCTAACTTCCATTGATTTGAGATCACTTGTTTTCTCGTCCCTGGGTTGGTTGCCCCTACCCCTTCCTTTCTCCCACCTCCCCTTCGCCTATATCCCCCTCAACCATTGGTCCTATTCTTTTCATCTCTGAATTATTTATCCCACCTATCTTAACTATGCAGACACATTATGCAGCCACATTAATATTCACAAAAACCAGACAAAGTCAAATAAAACAACAAAAATGTCAAAACCAACAAAACAATAGCAACACAGAAAAAAAACTGACAAGAACAAAAAGAAAGTCACCGACAAAAGTGGAAAAGCCTATAAATAGTTCAAGGTCGTTTGTTGGCCTTCAGGAGCGTTTTCCAATTGGCTCTGATGGGATGCCACATTCTGGCTCCAAAGTCTCTTTTGGGAATTCCCTGTTGGTTTCATCAGTCTTCTCCTGCTGCTCTGCTCCATGCCCTCAGTGCCTCACCAGTGTGAAGGGGGCAGGTCATGCACTATTCCCACACTGTGTCTCCAGCGCTGTCTTCCATGTCCAGTGAGGGACAGGGTGTCCCATGGTGGGGCCAGTCTTATGATCCTACCTGTGCACTGTTTGCTCCAAGTTGGAACATAATCCTTGGGGCTTGGTGGGACAGGATGTCCTCTTCTCGCTCTCCATCCCTTTATGTTTCTCCCGTGTGTTCTAATAGGGTGCCTCTGCTCCCCACAAACTGCTGATCCAGTGCTGTCCTCTGAAGTGTGTTCTTCTGAGGGGTGGGAAGTGGGGTGGTGGAAGCATACTTGGGATTGGGGTCAGCCCTGCAGACGTCTCTATTGATTTCCTGGTGTGTGCCAATATGTTGCATTCACAGCTTGGAGTCTCAGTATGAAGTCTGGTCTCTCTTCCTCTTCTGTGGAGATATAGACAAGACCTTCCCCTTGGATGGGTTAGTGCCCTGCCTTCCCCCCCCTCCCATTTCTTCTCCATATTATTACTTGGCTACCATATGTATCCCTGGACTAGGTTTGGTCCCTGCCATAGTTGCTAGCTCCCATCCCAGGGAAGTATGTACATAGGGTCTCTCCCCTACTCCCTATTTTGTTTTGTTTTTTAAGCTTACTTCAGTGCACTCATGTTGTACTTGTCCTTTTGTGCTTCACCTTACCTGACTTAGGATGATTTCCTCCAGTTCTTCCCATGTGGCAATGTGCTTCATGTGCTGATAGCTGCTCTTAGGGACGTGTTGTACTCCATGGTATGCATGTACCACAGTTTTTGATCCATTGATGGAAAGTTGGGTTGTTTATGACTCCTTGCAACTATGAACTGTGCTACAATGAACATTGAAGCATAGATGTCTGCCTGTGGTTTGCTTCTTGCCTTTTATGGGTATATGCCAAGTAGGGGGATTGCTGCGTCATATAGTAGCTCAGTCTTCATTCGTTTCAGATATGGCCAAATCAATTTCCATAATGGTTGTACACATCTACAGGCCCACCAGCAGTGGAGGAGAGTTCCTATCTTCCCACGGCCCCTCCAACACTTGCTACTTTCTGACTTATTGAATTGAGCTATCTGTGAGGGTGTTAGGTAGTATCTCATAGTTGTTTTTATTTGCACTTCACTTATATCTAATGATCAGGAACACTTTCTCATATATTTATTGACCATTCTGATTTCTGCCTTTGTGTCATTATGTTCAGGTCCTTAGCTTTTTCCTTATTGCATGATTGCAAAAGTATTGCAGATTTTAGAAATACAACCTTTAACAGAAGTATCATTGATAATGATGCTTTCCCAGTGTGTGGACTTTGTTATTACTCTCGGTGAATTATTTCAATGTACACAGATGATTTATCTTCAGGGTATACCACTTTTCAATTTATGACTGTTCTGTATTTGCACCCTTTCCTATTTCTGATAGCCTATGTATTCCATGTGCCAAGGTTCTCAGTTTGTCTTAATTTCCTCATTAATGACCCTTTTACTTTAGAGTTTTATCACTAGGCCTGTGATTCACCTTGCGTTTACTCTTGTCCATGGAGTGAGTAAGGGTCTGCAGCATGATGTCCATTTTTTTTCTAGGACCACTCACTTATTGAAGAGGGTATTCTCTTCCCATTTGACAGTTTTTGGGGTCTTTACTCTGGTCCAGAATTGTGGAGACTAATAATTGCATGCTCCTTTGGTTTCTTAGCCTAATTCTTTTCATGTGTCTTTTGATTTTCATCATTTCTCTTCCTACTGGATGAGGAGACATCAGTAGCTGACTTCTCATTAGTTTTGAAATACTAAAGTTACTATTCATCAAATAAGGGAAAGGATATTAAAATTTTATTGGTTTTAGTGTCTTTAAAAGCATTTGTCATATAATAATAGATCAAACACATTTGTTAAATGAACAGAAAAAAATTTCAAGTTATTTGTAGAAAAATATATTGCTTTAAAAATATGATTGCTAATAAAATTAAAAAAACAATAAAATTAAAAAAATATGATTGCTTTGAAAAGAATATGATTACTTCACTGAAGATGACTAAGTCACCATTGGGTCTGAGGTTCCCTTCATGAAGTAAGTGTTGTCTGAATCATTGATTCATAAAGTTTTATACACACAGGAGCATTTCCTAATTAAATCGAGGTTGTATATACCAGCTCAGACATGACCAAGATGTGAAGGTAAAAGTGAGCTGCATGAAGAAGTGACTCGGGTTCTTATGGTCTCCATTTCTGTCATAGTACCTTCTTTCCCCTAGTATACAATATGGCCTCGTGAAAATGTCCTATAATTTGTTGACTAAGAAGAGGAATGTGTGATACTTAGTTTATATAGGTTTCTTCACCTGAAAATAACACTACAGTGCCTCAATGGAACCTATGATGATAAAGGAAAATCCTCTCAATGCACCGAAGTTTGAGCAGTACCACATGTAAATGGGCAAACATACATCTGTGTACTTGTTCGTGAGCAGTGGCCAGTGATTGGAAAGGATGGTAAAGTCTTGTCAGGGATATGATTGGAAAGTTACTAGCAAGGAGTTGAGAGGAAGAAGTATATAGATAGACTTCTCTGAATGGAGTGAAAAAAAGTGAAGATATTTGTGCTTCATGTGAATTAAAGCTCGTTAAAGGGTTACCTCTGCAAAGAGGGGTTTTCAAAATATAGCTTATTGGAAGGCATATTTCATGGAAATTAGTCATCCTTTTTCCTCAATGAATTCTGTGATTGCACAGTGGACTTGTTAAAAAGGTGACCATAGACATAGCAGTGGAAGTCATGCATGGGCTCAGCAACTAGAACTCCACTGAAGTAGGCTGACTTGATTCCCAATCTGTCAGGGACAGAAGCCAGTACAAAGTCAGATATGATAACAAACTCATGGAGATCAAGCAGGAATCTGGAGGTGGGTTGATTATATGAGGAAGTCCCCACCCACAAAAATGGAATTTTTTTCATAATTTTATAGCTGTGATTTAATTTAAAAAATATTATCACCTTCAAATTACTCTTCATTAGACAATACATTTGTCAATTCTGCAATTCCATTCTTGTGAACATTTCTCAAACTCCTTTGTTTGGATAGCTGACAGCACCTCCCTTCATCTCATCTACATCATAAATTGCTGCCATTTCATGTCCCTTTTCATTCAGGGAAACAAAAAGGAGTTGCATGGAGTTAGGTCAAGTAGGTAAGGTGCGTGGAACAAGATGGGGATATTGATTTTTGCCAAAAACTGGCACACTGTGATGTCTACGTGAGCAGGTACATTGTCATGGTGGGAAAACCAGTCCCCCACCTGCCACAAATCAGGAATTTTTTGCTGCACACTCTAATATGCAACCTTTTTAGAGTCTCTAACTAAAAAGCTTGATTAACAGTCTGAACTGGTCTAATGGACTCCAAATGAAGTATTTCTCTCACATAAAAAACAAACAAGCCTAAAACAAAAACAAATGAACAAAGATAGTCTCAATCTTTGATTTCATGTGAGAATGGCTTCTTCCTCTGGCTTGATTACTGTTTGCTTTTGGGGTCGCAAAAATGGCACCATGTCTTATTACCAGTCTTTGGGAAAAACAAGTCTGGGCTGTTTCAGAGGTCTTCTTTCAAAGCACAGCATGTTTCCACTCAAAGTTCTTTTTCATGGTTAGTCATAATATTAGACACAAATTTTGTAGCCACCTTTCTTATTCCCTAATCTTCTGTTAAAAGCTACTGACCCAAGCTTCAAGATATTTCAGGTAACTCCACCACTCACTGTCATGAGTTACCTTTAATTTTGAACTTGACCAGAACATGTACATGGGTACTTATAAGAGATAAGAGCTCATGACACAAAAATTCCTAGATTAGAAGTGAGAATTGTGATACCAAAAGAGTAGGGGGAAAGGGCAGAGAGGAGGAGAGGCATGAGGAACCAATGTCAATGATCAACACGAAACTAAACACATTGCTCTATGAAGACAAAGAGCATAAATCATAGAGGAAGGGAGAGAGGGGTCAGAATAAGATTTGAAAAACATAATAATTTATCATTTATCAAGGGATCATGAGAGTGGAAGGGATGAAGGGAAAAAGGAGGAGTGGATATCAGTAACTCAATAGAAAGCAAATATCTAGAAAATAATGATGACAGCATATGTGCAAGTATTCTTGATGCAGTGGATCTTGGCTTGTTATAAGGGTTGTAAAAGCCCCAATAAAATGATGCTTTACTTAAAAAATTAAAACAGAAAGACAACACGCCCCAAGATAATATTAATTCAGCATTGAAAAGATGGCAACAATGAACTACCCCCAACCCACCCACACACAACACAATGATAAAACGGGAGGTAGGTAAATACCCAATGCAAAATATACAAGTAGGCACCACAAAGTCCACAGATGTCTTTAATAACTCTGAATATCAATGGGCTGAATGTAGCCATTAAAACACACAGACTAGAAGACTGGCTTAATAAATATAACCCATGGATACACAAGCCACCATTCAGCAGAGAAACAACAAGCCCACATGAATGAAGTCGAACTGTCTGTGCAATCATGAGCAGTCAGTGGGACTGGGTGACAGGCATCAGAAGACATGTAACAAACAAACAAACAAAAGCATATCACTGATATTGTTGTGAATGAGGGGGTGGCACCAGAGATTTAAAGCCCATCTGTAGACAATGGGACAATCCTCCTACAGAGGGGGCGCAGGGAAGGAATGAGTCAACCAAGGTGCAGTAAAACATCAATGAAACACACTCTATTCCTCTGGGTCCTTGAGGCTTCTCCACTCCCTGCTACCATGACCCCAGTGCCGCTTCTCAATTTAGACTAGACCGGAACATGTGCACAGGTATAGTTAAGGGATGTATGCTCATGACACTCAGAATCCAGGAACAAAAGTGGGAATAAACATACCAGAAGAGCAGGGGGAGAGGAATAAAGAAAGGAGGAGCTGATCATAATGATCAATAAATATAAATTCCTCTCCAGGGGAAATAACAACAATGGGGGAGGGAAGGGGACAGAGATCAGTGTGAGATATGAAAATAATAACAATTTGTAATCTATCAAGGGACTGTGGGGCTGGAAGGAAGGCAAAAAAATTAACAATTTATAATTTATCAAGGATTCGTGAAGCAAGGTGGAGGAAGGAGGGGGAAATGAGCTGATATCAAGGGCTCAAGTAGAAAGAAAGTGTTCTGAAAATGATGGTGGCAACACATGAACAAGTGTGCATGACACAAGGGGTAGATGTAAGGATTGTGATGAGAGCAGTAAGATTTCCCAATAAAAGTATGCAATAAAATTTTGAAAAAGAAAATGCCTCATAATAGAAAGATATGATACAAATTGCTGCTGCTATTGTTTTAGGTGATGTCAAACAGGTTTCAACTGTAGCGACCTTATGTACAGTGGAATGAAACACTAAAAGGATTGGTGGTTTTTGAACTGATGGTTTTTCAGATCACTTCTGTGTCAGTCCAGGTAAACTAGAGAAACAAAATTCATAGTCATGTATATGAATATAAGAGTACAGTTTATATTTAAGAGGAATAGGACATTAAGAAAGCATCCTAACCCAGTCCAGTTCAAAGTCATAAATCTGATATTAGCCCCTATGCCCAATATCAGTCTATAAAGTCTCCTTCAGACTCACCAAGTCACAGGTCAGTGGATGCAGAATCCTGGTGCTGGCAGGGGTCTCCCCAAGGCTCCTCGCTTCCAGGACTCCGGGTCCATCAATAGCATCCAGTGGTGGTAGAAGCAAGTCAGCACTGGCAGGGGTCTTCACGTGGTTTCTCCAGCTTCAGACGTCTGCTTCCATCAGAGTAAAGCTGTGTGGCTTCTCTTCTAGCTCCTGGGATGCTGCCATCTTGTCTTGTACATAGTTCGTTGTCTCAGAGACTAACTCCCAATAACTGGGGAGATAGCTTCTCATCTCAATGAGCGAAGTATCGCAAGATTTCCCAGAAGTCTCAGGAGAAAGCCATGCCCACAAGAAGACCTCATTGGCTACTCAATGGCTATCTCCAGATTAACAGACTACACTCCACCTCTACATCTCAATCCTGAAATTAACATAAGCACATGACCGCCACAACTACCCAACTAAAACCACTCTGCAATCATTTCTCCTTCAAAATACTGACAGCATGAAAATTTTTCACTGATGTGGTGCAGTGGAAGCCTCCCTTTATTGATAATGGAATTATAAAATGGCACAACCATTTGAAAGAGAGCTTCATTCTGACAAAATTAGACCACTTTGTTCTTATGGGCTATTGGGTCAATTCTAACTATTAGTGACACTATGTTCACAGAGGGAAACACCATTCTGTTCTGCATCACTGCTACTGGTATGTTTGAGCCCATTGTTGCAGCAATTGTGTCATCCATCTATTTTATCAGATACGGTAATGGTCTTTCCTGACAACATGTCCAAAGTACATTAAATGAATATATAGTGAGCAAATCAGGTTGAACTCAATGTCAGTAAGTTAGATGGCAGGTCAGATTGCAAGTTACTGATGACTCCCAGGATCAGCAGACAATAGGGCTGACAATTGCCTCAACTCCAAAGAATCAGGGGCTGATGAACCAGATGTATCATGCAGGCCCAGCAAGGAGCAAACAAGCTTCTCCATCCAGTAATTTTATGTAGAAATTAGGCCATAATCTTATGAATTTTCCTTTCAGTTACATCAGACCCCTCTCACTCTCTTCTACCATTTTTTGGTCACCTGTCCTATTTTGGTGGTTTTCTAGGAACCACAACTTTTAGAAGAAGGGTGTTATATTCATAGTATGAATAAGTGTATATAAGAACATTTGCACTCTCTTGAAATACAGTGTTACTTGTGATAAGATAATCTACATGCCTTGAAGGAACATGAGTTAATACAGATAATATGCACATTTACAAATGAACCAGTGAAAGTAGTGATGAAAAAGTTAAGGAACTCTAGTATTTCTTTAGTCTGAAATTGATTAATCAAGATAATTAATCATGATCAGTTGTGAATTTGGAAGACAAAAGTTGGAAACAAAAAGGAAGGATCAGTAATTATATAATAGGGCCTTGGTAATAGAAGTGAAGTTAGAAAGCATGACAGAGTTTTGCCAAACTAATTATTTTTTCATTGCAAATGTCTATTTTTGAACAGCATAAATAGCAGTGGTACACACCAACTTTGCCAAAAATAATAAGCAGGAATCAAACTGATTCAATCCTCCAGACCAAATGATGGAGAAACTCAATATTAGTATCCAGAATGAAGTCTGAGACCGACCGTGGAATAGGCAATCAGTTGTTCAAATGTAAGTTCAGAATGAAGCTGAAGAAAATTAAAACAAGCCCACAAAGCCAACGTACAACCTTGAGAATATGCCTCATGATTTAGAGACCATGTCAAGAACAGCTTTGAAGTACTGAACACTAACGACAGAGATCTGGTAAGCTGTAGGGTGATAGCAATATCATACATGAAGAACTTAACAGGACATTAAAAAGCAAGTGAGTTATGCAGGGTTCTCTAACAAATAAAATCAGGACACATATGATTTTATATACATATAGGAGGATAGGTTTATGCAGCACAAAGGAATACACCAGCAAATTAGTCCACACAGCAATACAGAGAGTTCAGTTTAACTCGCTTCTGTGGAACAGTTAATATAGTGGAAGTCCTTCAGTTCACAAGGTTGCTTGGCTCAAGGTCAAGGAAGCAAAGATGAATCTTCCCTCGGGGAATGCAGGAATAATCTGTTCACAGGCAGCAAACAGCAGGGAAGGTCACCAATACTTAGCAGCTCAGAAACTTAGCAAAGCAGGTCTGGGTGGGATATCAAACTTCAGCAACTCAAAATGGCTGGATTCACCATCCTCAAGGTCAAGTGATGTGTTCATAAGCAGTGTGGCAAAGCAGGTCACAAAGGAACCTCAAGCTTTAGCAACACAATTCATGGGTTGACTTGTCCCACAGGTATTATACCTCACAAGTTCAGGCAGAGACAGCTAAATCAGCATCGCCCTGAGGTGATCACAAGAGAGGGGGGCAAGTCTTACTGAGTCATTTATTTTTTTGCCCTCCTGTCAAATTGCAACCCAATTAATCCCACATATTCCTATTGGCCAGATTGTCACAATAAGCCAAAGTATCACGGCAACAAATAAACTAGAGGTCAAATAATTGTGAATATGTATTATTAAATGTACTCTTGAAGATAGAGTTGTTGATACCAATGACAAAAATTAAAAATAAAACAGCTGAAAAGAACATTTAGAAGGTCAGCTCAAGATGACAAAATAATACTAGGAAATGTGCACAGAACTGGTGGTAAAGGATGGGGGAATAGACCAACGAGTATATACTTATAGGGTTAGTAGTAGGAAAGCAGATGGGCATAGGACCTCCACTCAAGTACCTCCTCGGTGCAAGAACATTTTATTCTATTAAATTGGCATTCCATGATGCTCACCTTCCCGACATGATCACTGAAGACAAATGTGTGCATAAGCAAAGGTGGTGAAGAAAATTGATGGCGCCTGGCTATCAAAAGATGTAGTGTCTGGGGTCATAAAGGCTTGAGAAAACAAGTGGTTATCCAGCTCAAAAGCAACAAAGCCCACATGGAAGAAGCACACCAGCCTGTGTGACCATGAGGTGTTGAAGGGATTCTGTGTCAGGCATCAAAGAACTAAAATTGTATCATTATAAATGAGAGAGAGTACAGATCAGTGAAGCGACATCCTCTTACAGAGGGGTTGCAGGGAGGAAATGGGCCAGTCAAGGTACAGTGTAGTAACAATTAAATATGCAACTTTTCTCTAGTTCTCAAATGCTTCCTTCCACCCACTATCATGATCCCAATTCTATCAGACAAATCCAGCTAGACCAGGGGATGTAAACAGGAGTCAAAAATACTGGGAATAGATGATCCCTCAGGACTACTGGTGGTAGTGGTGACATTGGGAGTGTGGAGGGATGGTGGAATAGAAAGGGTAAACCAAATTCAGGGATCTACATATAACTTCCTCTCTGAAGCATGAACAACAGGGAAGTAAGTGAAGGGACACATCGGACAGTGTTCGATATGAAAAAGTAGTAACAGTTTGTAAATTATTAAGGGTTCATGGGGGCAGGGGGGAGGGAAGGGAAATATAGGGAGCTGATACTGGGGGCCTAAGTGGAGGGAGGATGTTTTGAGAGTGATGATGGCAACAAGTGTGCAAATGTGACCTGCATACAATTGATGTAGGTATGGATCAGGATGGGAGTTGTATGAGCCCCCAAGAAAATGATTCATTTAAAAAAAACGCGGTGGAGGAGGAAGGAGAAGTTTATACCAAGGGTTCAAGAAGAGAATATTTGGAAATGAATATGGCAATATGTGTAAAAATATGCATGATACGGATAATATATTAAATGCTATAAGAGCTGCAAGAATCCCCAATAAAATCATTGAAAAGAAAAGAATTAAAGATGATAAACAAGAAAACAGACATGCAAACAAACAAACAAAACCAACTATAGTATTTCATAAACAGAAAAGCTGAAGAAAAAAATTCAGGACCCAAGGTGAAATATTGAAAAGATTCAGTTGGAAAAATTTTGAATGATGCAGGAAACCTCAGAATTTGGAAGGGATACAGAGTCATACTACCAAAAAGCATTGATTGCCATGCCACCATTTTAACAGGCTAACACATGACTAAGAACTGATACCTCAGTAAAGTAAGCTGAAAGACAGCTAACATATACCTACAACAATAATTCAAATCAAAAGAAGAAGCAAATAGAAAGGAAAATTCTGCACAGAATGTGGAGAACCATTATATTCTGATGGTGAACTTGTAAGCATGTACAACCATTGTGAAAACTGATATGATAGCATTTTAACTGGCAATAGAAATACCAGAAAATCCAGTAATACCTCCGTTGAGTAGATACCTGAAAGAAATAACAGCACAAACAGTTATATGCTTTCCTATGCTTATCACAGCAGTTTCATAACAACAATAAGCTGAATATAGTTCAAATGCCCATCCTTGGAGAACTGATAGAAAAATGAACAAAATGAATACTGAGACATAAACAAAATGGAATACTGTGTTTCCCTAAAACACGGCGATGAAACCACAAAAGTCCTGATGGCAAGGATGAACTAGAAAATCATTATGCTGAGTGAAGCTAGCCAATCACCAAAAAGAAATATTATATGGGTCACTACTATGAGGATAAATGCCAAGACACAGGAAAACTTCTGTTGTCAAGTCATGTAATCTTATATTGTGTTCTGTCAAATAATAAGGGAGAGTGTCTGCATAATGCTCATGATCTATGTATCAAGAAGTTACCTGTACAATTTAGTAAACACATTGACAGAGAGTGTTTTCCTCAGCTGCTGTCAGTTTCCTCTATTGAAGAGAGAAGAAGACAAGTCATCTTCTGCCATATGACATTGTTCTGTGATCAACCCAGATCAACCGACATACCTAACAATGAACCTCAATGGAAATTCAAGTAGAGAAAGTCAGGTAGGTCTGTGTTAGAGAAGGGAATCATGCATCTGTTGGCGAGTAATGTAGGTGAGGAAATCTGTCTTTGGGAAAAGTGATTAACATTACTCATATAGATCCTTACCACCAACACCCAAGGTGAGAATATGCCAGGTATTATTTCTTCTACCCTTAGATAACCAGTTTGTATCCACCCTTTGGTAACTGAGGATTATAGACTGTCATTTTAGATGCACAAACACAGCTTCCTTCACAGGTCACAACAAGGCTTTTCTTTGGAACGCCAGCCAAACAAACAGAACTTTGTCTTCAACTCACCATTAGTCAATTAAAAGCTGAATGACAGTCTTGGATTAAGGCTGATGTGCCCGAGTGTGAGGAGAAGAAGATGGTTGGCATTTAGCAAGGCCATATATGATTTCAAACTCTCTTTATGTTAGTGACATATCTTAATTCAGAAGGCATGGTTCTTTTTTGAATGAGCATTATAAATTGACCTTTATCCAACTCTATTTTGTGCAAAAATGTTGTCCAATCACTTGAATATTTGTTCCGCACAGGTCAACAATCTCTCAAACTATGTATTTGGGTCCCCAAGCTCTCCTGTACATGTATACATTCTTTTGAAAAGAGTATTTGAAAGTCTACTACATTAGCCAAATTAATATCTTATCAAATACTTATCATATACCCTAGGAGAATGGTTTATAATGTTCCCAATAAAAGGGTAATCATGTCTATAAAATGGACCACTGCTTTATCACACTGTGGCAGCTTGTGTGCTGCTGGAAGACATGCCTCTGAATTTTCGAAAGCCAGCAGGGTCACCCAAACTGAACAGGCTTCTTTCAGGTGAGCTTCTAAATTAAGAACAGAAAACAGAGCCCCGGTGGCGTAGTGGTTGTGCGCGGGACTGCAGCCCACTGGGATGGAGGTTCGATTCCAGCTCCATGGAGCAAAGGCTGGGCCTCCTGCTCCCACCACCTGAGGGAAGTGATGCCCCCCCCCCCAAAAAAAAAGAATAGAAAACAGTGAAGGAGGTACTGTCCCCCTGAGAGGCATTAACCACTGAAAACCTTATGCTTACCATCAGCACACTTTCAGATACAGAAGGCCTAAAGCAAAACTTTGTCAGATAGAGTGCCAGAAAATGAGCACCTCGGAGGATCAAAGAACACTCAAAATGTGACAGAGGAAGAGCTGC
>PVJH01003786.1:0-25239 GCA_004026705.1 Nesogale talazaci | reverse complement strand
ATGGAGCAAAGGCTGGGCCTCCTGCTCCCACCACCTGAGGGAAGTGATGCCCCCCCCCCAAAAAAAAGAATAGAAAACAGTGAAGGAGGTACTGTCCCCCTGAGAGGCATTAACCACTGAAAACCTTATGCTTACCATCAGCACACTTTCAGATACAGAAGGCCTAAAGCAAAACTTTGTCAGATAGAGTGCCAGAAAATGAGCACCTCGGAGGATCAAAGAACACTCAAAATGTGACAGAGGAAGAGCTGCGTTCTCCAAGTAGAGATATCTCTATGTCCAGAGAAGTGTAAATGCTGAAGAGCAAAACCTTCTGCATTTTCATATGCTATTGGGACATGACTCAAAATAGGAGGGAAAAAAATGACTGCAAAAATCATGTAATAATCAGACCGTGGAATGTATGAAGAAGGAATCTAGGAAAATAAGCAATCATAAAAAATGAAATGTAGCATACAAAGATTGAGATCTCAAACATGAGTGAGTTGAAATGGGCGATTTAAAATCAGAAAACAATATGGTTCACTATGCCAGAAATGAGGCAATCAAGAAGAAAGGTGATGACGACATTGTCAGAAAGTTTATTTTTTCTTTCTTTTTAATGAAATACTTTTATTGGGGGGGGTCTTAAAATTCATTAAAAAATCAATGTGTGAATGTTTTCAAGTGCATTTGCTGCCAATTCAAGTTCAAAGATCAGGCTTCTGGTCACAGAGTAAAAATATCCAAGGTTGGCAGTCATTATGACAGGACAATAATAGTTCCCAGATAGTCAGGCAATATAGCAGGCTGTTGGTTCAAAACACCAGCCTGATGTAAGATCCAGATACAATAAGGAAGAAACGGCAAGTCTGCTGACATAAGAGTAGGCCACCCTTCTCAGGAACCTCTCTTCCAATTGCAGCAGCTATTCCTGCTATTCCTATTCCTGAAGCCTTTTACAGCTGCTTTACTGTTCACAATCAATATCATCACGAAGCTATAGATGTTAGGTCTTATCATGGGGGAAACACCAATTGCTGTATTAATAATTCTGAATCAACCACGTTCACACAAAACAAATTAACTCAATGGTTTGGGTCTAAATCAGTGGTTTCCAAAATGTTCATCATGATCCCTTTGAGGATTCAACAACCCTTTCACCATAGAAAATTATAGCTATGAAGTAGCAACAAAGAATGGTGTTATGGTTGGGGTGTCACCATAAAATGAAGAATTGTATTTAAGGGTTGCAGAAATAGGAAGGTTGAGAACCACTGATTTAAAATCACCAGCTACTCTAAGAGAGAAAGATTTGTTAGTTTACATTATAAAGATAATGAAACCTTGAAACCCTCTGTGGAGTTCTATTCTATCCTGCTGGGTCACTCTGACTAAGCAGTGACTTCATGTCAGTGAGGTGGATTGTGCTTTCTTCCCCTCCAGGGGTCTGTTCTCAAGAAACATCCATTCTTTACCACATATTCTTGCTTCACTGTTTTTCAAAGACTGAAAAATCATCTATTTCATGTGTGGCAGTCATGTGCTTATCTTAATTTTATGATTGAAATGTAGGGGTGGGTTCTAGCCTGTTATTCTGGAGATAGCCATTGAGTAGCCAATGAAGCCTCTATGTGGGCATGGCTTTCTCCTGAGACTTCTGGGAAATCTCACGATATTTCATGAAGATGAGAAGCTATCTTCCCCAGCCTCAGAGAGATGATGAATCACGGACAAGACAAGATGGCAGCATCCGAGAAGCTGGAGGAGCCGGCAGAGAGCCCTCACGGCTTTGCCCTGATGGAGCCAGACCTCTGAAGCTGGGGTGGCCACAGAGAGACCTCTGCCAGCGATGAGTTGCTTCTGCTGTTGATGGACCCTGAGCCCTGGAAGTGAGGAGCCATATGGAGACCCTTGCCAGCGCCGGGATTCTGTACCCACTGACCTATGACTTCGTGAGTCGGAAGGAGACTTTGTAGACTGATTTTGTGCATATGGGTCAATATCGGACTTATGACTTTGAACTGGACAGGGCTCAATGTCCTGTTCCTCTTGTATATAAACCCTTTCCTTATATCTATATGCTTGTCTATGAAATTTGTTCCTCTAGCCTACCCAGACTGACACATTATAAAAATGTAACCTCTTGTTCATCTGTTAATGGACACTTGGATTGTTTCTCCTAGCTAGTGCTTCTGAATACTGCTTCTGTAATCATCCATATACCAGCATTTGTTTAAATAACTTTTTTTTCAGTGATTTTATTGAGGGTTTTGTCAACTCTTATAACATTGCATACATCATTTGTATAAAGCATATTTGTACACATGTTACCAGATTCATTTCCAAGTATTTCCTACTGAGCCTTGGCATCAGCTCCCCATCCCTCCCTCCTTTTTTAAAAAGTCATTTTATTGTAGTAAATACCTTTTTTTAAATTATTTTTAAGTAGTACCTAGCAGTTGCAATGCTGCTCACTTGCTAAACCTAGGGTTAGCATTTGGGGAATATGTTAGTCCAGGTAGATTAGAGGAACAAATGCAAGGACACACATATAGGACACACATACAAAAGAAATGTAACTCTAAGAAGGCATCCCAATCCAGTCCAGTGCAAAGTCATAAGTCCAATATTAACCCATATGCCCAAAGTCAGTCTATAAAGTCTGCTTCTGACTCAGGAAGTCACAGGTCAGTGGGTGCAGAATTCTGGCGCTGGCAGGGGTCTCCCCATGTCCTCGCTTCCAGGGCTCAGGTCCATCAACAGCATGCCACTCCAGCTTCAGAGGTCTGTCTTCATCAGGGCAAAGCCGTGTGGTCTCTCCACCGGCTGCTCCAGCCTCCCAGCCGCCGCCATTCTGTATTGCCTGTGGTTAATCATCTCTGAAACTAACTCCCAACAACTGGGTAAGATAGCTTCTCATCTTCACGAGGGAAATACTGCGAGATTTCCCAGGAGTCTCAGGTGAAAGCCATGTCCACACAGAGGCCTCATCGGCTACTCAATGGCTTTCTCCTGATTAACAGGCCAGACTCCACCCCCACATTTCAATTATAAAATTAACATAAGCACATGACTGCCAGAGGGGAACCAATGTTCTGCATCATACTTGCAGCCTTTCCCCCAGACCCGCCCCCACCCTAGCATATGTGAAGGCTATATGCAAGTGGTGGTAAAGTTTGTGGCCAAGTTCCATTAAGTATTAATTCAAATGTTCCACATACTTTTGGAAGCATCCTAACGTAGACTAATGTATAAAATCATGCATAACAAAAAATGAATTGCATAATAGAAAGGAACACAGGATGCAAAGCACTGGGTATTCATCTACAAATCCTGAGTATCCTTTAAAATAGACTTTTTATTCAGGCTTTGTGGTGGGACCCATTCACAGGTGTTTGGTTTTCAGCCAATGGACTGATCAGGTAGGTATGAATTTCATTGATGCTAAAAGGTCAAACCAGAATAGTAAATGGTGAAGTTCAGCTGTAAAAAGTAGGGGAAAAAGACAAAACCTTGAAACATATAACAATCTGGCCAGAAGAGCCTCTTGTATGACATAGTACGTCAACTCCCTGTCCTTCATCTATTGCCTTAAATGGGTCCTCCTCAGAAAGATGTCCCCTCTTCTCTCCTAACATCTTGAACTAGAGTGGATCCTTCTGCAAAACGCATGTAGACCTCTTTGTGCTTTCTTCTTTATTTTTAACTGCTTTATTTACAGCTCTCCTCACAATCCATATGTACATCCATTGTGTCAAGGCCATTTGTATATATGTTGCCATCAACATTTTCAAAACATTGTCTTTCTTCTTGAGCCCTTGATATTAGCATCTCATTTTCCTCTCTCCCCTCCCTCTCTTATGAACCCTTGACAATTCATGAAAAACAATTCCCCCATGTCTTACCCCAACATCTTACTCCCTTTACCCATGTGTCCTTTGCCCACCCCCCTAGAAAAGTGTTATATGAAGATCATTGTCATCTGTTTCCACTTTCCCTCCTGACATCTCTATTCCTCTTTGTACTTTCCATTCACAGAATGGAAGTCAACCAAATGGACAAATTCCCTTTCAGATATCACTTAGTATGTCACAAGTGTCATTGATTTGAACTAGCAAATTATTCTTATAAGTAACAATATCAACCCTTTGAATATCTTGATATAGTGTGTGAAATGTTTTCATGCTATGTTACTTATTATTATATTATATATTATGAAATAAAAATTAAGTACTTTGTGTAAATGATCTTATAGACATTGTATTATCATGGCATTTTATCTTTTCTGATCTGTAGATGTGTACACACTCACTGAGAACATCCTATCGTTCTATCTTTCCCAAACCCTCCCTACAGGGATGTCATTACATTTACTCAGGATCTATTATCAATTAATTGAAATATAGTACATGGTAAAATACAGTAACGAGACTGATGGGGCTGTATGTGGTCAGAGTGCTACATAAAACCCTGGCATCCAGGTAGATGATGTCCAGCTGTGTTGTTTCGGTCTTTAGAGAAGGAAATGCACTTCAGAGTTATCATAATACCTTGCTCTGCATGCTGGAGACACACCATAATAGAGATAGCCACCTTCTGGGAAGAAGTAGCCCAATGGGATGAGTCTGTCCACAGAGCTCCAAGTTGTCTCGCCAGGGTTAAACTGGCACAAGTTTGAATTTTGTTCTCTTAGTCCCAGAGAAATAAAATTCGGAGGGAATAAAAGACAAAAGAATACTTCATTAATGAGCCATGAGGGATTTCATCCAGTAGAGCCAAAGGCTTCTAAATACTTCCTCTACACTGAAAGATTTGTTTGATTCATCTATGAGAGGACGCAATTGGAACTTCTGGAAGCCACATGAGTGAGTTCATTTCCATGTTCCTCCTGGGGGCACAACCTCTGATGTTAACAGTGGTAGGTGGGAGAATCAGCACAGGTGAGCTCTTCTCTGATAATACCAGCGTGAGCTGTAACAGCACTGCAGGCCCCCAGAGAGTGGTAATGGCGAGGCCTCTTCAGTATTGGTCGTATCTGTAGGTGTATCAACAGGTAGAACAAGTAAAAGCAAGTTCAATGGTATAACGTCCTGATAAGTTAGAGTCGCTGGTTCTAGAGACTGATTCTGGCTACATGAAAATGCCTTCTTTCTCAAATGTGTTTTCCTTGGTGCTGACTCTCATTCCTGCAACCTCCTCCTCCTCCGGACAGCCTTCCTTGCTTCACTGCGTTGACATGTCTATTATTCTCACTCAACCATTTGTTCACATAGCGGATCACAAAACTCTTATTTAGCTCTAAACTATACTCTGGAAGCAAAGAAATGAATAGCTATTTTCTCTTCTTAGAAGTGTCTTACATTCTACATAGGGTAACAGGTGATAAATGCCTGTTTGTCATGGAACTGCAGTCCTTCTGAAATGGATCGTATCATCGTCCTTTCTGGAGAATTTTAATGAAGCGTTCACAGACAGTATGATGGTCACATGAGCTTTCAAGGAGGAGGCAGGAGGAGAGAAATGCTGGGCTTATTAAAACCATAAGTAGTGCATTGGAAATTATACATAATAATAACTGAAGAACAATGAAAGCAAGAAATGTTAAGTGAAACAAGTGTGGGCAGGTAGGCAGCAGTCATGTAACACACAGTCTTACATTTTCCTGAAGCATGGACAACTCTGAAATTACTGGAGTCAATGCAGGTTTAAAAGCAGAGTGTGTCTGTAGTCAGACTTGACTTTGGAAACATTTCTCTGGTCAATGTGCAGAGCAGACCACTGCTTGCATGAAAACCACAGAGAAATGAAGACTGAAAAAAACATAGTCCAAGTGGGAGTGAATTTGTAAGCTTTTGAATCATAACGAACCCCTAATCCTACTGAGCAACATGATTTAGCTTGACATTTTAAGTTATTCATTTTAAAAATTCTTTTATGAAGTTGTCATCAGAATTAAGAGATGCAGAATATGCAAGTTAAAGCTTAGAATTTTCTAGCCCAAGGTGAGTAGTGCACTCAGGGTCAAGTTCACTCTGGGTCAAGTTCAAGGTACTTGCATGTGAGTGATCTAAAAATTTTACTTAACTTTCCTTTTTACAGTTTTTCTATTAACAATTTGCTTTAATGTGCTTTTCTTTCTTTCAAAAAATTGTGTTCAGACCCAATCTGGACAGCATACCATTCCATAGTTCAATCATATCAAGCCATGTTGCACATCATCAATTTCAAAACATATTTTTCCTTCTTGTACTTCTTGATATCAGCTCCCTCTTATCTTCAACCTGCTGCCCTCATCTAGGTCCCCTGCCATCCCCAGCAGGAATGCTTATTCTAGATATTGTCTGACCATAGTTGAGCTATAGAAATAGCCTGGTTATCAGACAAAATATTTTAGAGATGATCATAGTAGATTAAAATGATAAATTTGACTTGAATGGTTAAAACTTTGCCATTTGTACTCTCTACTTTGTGTGTGATCTGTTTGCTAGTATTTTTGATGTTTTCTATTTTTTCATGTAGGGATTTATCTCTGTTGTATTTTGTCATTTCTGATGCCCCTTTTGATCTTTATTTATGTATTTTCTCATCTTCTTTGTGACAAGAAACTCAGCATGGGTGAAACTCTAGAGATAACAGGTTCGTTTGCTTTTTTAATAGAAAAACCTCAAATAAGTACAGACATTTCCCATAAACTTATCACTTAGATGGCTGTTATCATTCCTATTCAGAATCCTGCTTTTATTTATCATACTTACTAAGGCTCTTGTGGCTGTGACAGATATTCTGATATTTTTCTTTGTGTTGATGATAAGTCAAGGGTTGATTAACTCTTTTGTAAAATGTATCTCCCATGGTAGTTGTCTGATGTTTGTCTCATGAGTAGATTGGGGTTATAGGGCTTAAAATTTTTGAATTTTGATTTCTTGTTTTGAGGAAGAAGACGACAAGGTTTATATATGAATTCATCCATTATTTTCTCATTGTCTATAAACTGGTTTAGATCTTGATTAGAAGTTCATTAAGTATATAGATCTAGTTGAGAAGATTTTACATTTTCCAGTATTACTGATCTTTCAAAATCATGAACAGTGAATATCTCTCTATTTCTCTTCCTGGTATATCAAACTTTTAGACTATTGATTTTGTTTGCATTTTGATCTCTTATTGCCACTGACTCACAATTTCATTTTGGTATGTTACTGCTCATTATTATATGGAAAACTCTTTTTGGCTATATTTTTTTATTTTTCAAGCAATCAATTTGCTCTCCTTATTGATTTTAGTATTTTTATGTTTATGGTTATTTCTTCTGGTTTTCTACATAGACAGTGATGTCTTCTGTGAACAAAGATAGTTTTATTTCTTCTCTCCCATTCTGTATGTTTTAAAAAAAATCTTTTGCATTTGCATTATTGTGCTTGTTACAATTTCCAGTTAAGTATGAGGGTTAAGAGGATATACGCTGGCCAAGTTATGAATTCACAGGCAAAAATAACTTTTACCATTAAAAAAAAACCTTAGCTGTAAATTTAATAGATGTACTCTACCAAATCTACTTTTAAAACTTTTTTTCAACTTTTTTTTTGGGGGGTGGCATCACTGCTCTCCGGTGGTGGGGGTAGGAGGCCCAGTTCCACTGCTGGAATTGAACCTCCATCCCAGGGGGCCGCAGTCCCGCGCACAACCACTCTGCCACCCGGCCTCAGCCTCAACTTTTTTTTTTACAGAAATTAAAGTGTAAATAATTTTGAACGCTATCAAATATTTGAAGAGACCCTATAAGGCAGAGTATAACTGTTTACATAAGTATCCAAAACTTTACTGTTGATGGAGTAAAAATCCTTATCTTTCTCCCATGGCGTGGCTGGTGATTTCATACTGCAGATCGTGCTGTTGCAGCTCAGTGAGTAATCCACTGTCTCACCAGCACTCTTGGGTTTGATATTAGGATATCGCTGGCTTCACAGGATGAATTAGGAAATATTCCTTCTGTTCCTGCTTTCTGAAAAAGATTATAGAGAAGTTATATTGTTACTATTTTTAAAGCTTGTGGAATTCACTAACATTTCAATATTATAGTCAACAATCACTGCTTTAAATATCAAAATGACTCCTAAATGCACTGGATTTTAGAAAAGAAATTAAAGGATGTTCTTCTTTAAAAATCCTATTCCATTTTTCTGTATGAATATTTTAATTCATTACTAATATGTTAATCTTATATGTATAATGTGAGCATAGGAATTCATTTGAATCATATTTTTATATATAGTTGGGCAATTCGACTATTTTTACTTTTATAGGCATTGTGGGGTAAAGAACTAGGCAATATAGCCTTCCTTTCTCTGATTCTGACATAGTTTTAATAATCTCTCTTCCTCCCCTTTTGTCTACTTCATTCCTCCCTTCCTCTCAGTAGACAGGCTTTCTATCACATGGCAGAAACTGGCCGCAAATAAAATCTCTACCCAAGGGATTACTGGTCTTTGAAATCCCCAAACACCTGGTTTTGGATTATTGACTCTCAATTCAGTTCTCATAAGGGAGTGAAATTGACTTGTTTAATTTTGTGCATTGTTGTTGTTGATTTGGCTCAGCCTCCATAAAATACCTTAATAGATTGATGTAGAGAAAGTTGGACCAGTTATCAGTAAATGAGATAAAAGTTGAGTTAGGTTGCCATCTGCAATCTTAAAAGGAGAAATAGCGTATGATGCAGAAATTGTGGGAAGAGCAAATTTTGTGAAAGGCTAAATTATTTACCATTTATGTGAAATATATTTGTATCTGCAGATAGCACTACATTGTATCACATACCAACACTGATGCTGACGCTGTCACCAAGTCCATTTCCACTCCCCCTGAATCCACGTGCACAGAGTAGAGCTGTGCTGAAGAACTTTCAAGGCTGTGACCCTTGGGAAGCAGAGCACCGGGCTTGCCTTTAGATTCCTCTGTGTTGGTTGTCAGTGCCAATCCTTTCTTTTGTAGTCAAGTGCCTACTCATTTGCATGACTTAGTGGCTCACTTTAATACAATAGGATATGATACAATGTGATATGTCATAAAAATACATATAAAACAATAAATGATGTTTAGATTCTTTATCTTGAAGTCTTTGACAACCCGAGAGCCACCTGAACCCATATTCCTATCACTTTTAACTAGGACTTCAATCTACATTCCTTTTTGCCTATCAGTAATACCACCCACCTTGATGTCAGATGGTGTAAGGAAGACCCCCATGTTAGGGAGTGGCACATCTGCTTTTTCTGCCCAAAGTGTTCTTCTTGGAACTGCATCCTACTGAATTCAGATTTACTGCTGCAAGTCTCTTTATCACAAGTGATTCTATTAAGATGCATTTATTTTTCACCTATAACTTGATTACATCTTACTGTGAATGGTGTGGTTTACACCTCACCAGTATTCAAGAAAACAAACACATTCTTATTTCCCTCAATTTCAATTCCCTAATGTAATGTAACTTATCCTGTTGTCTCTTTATATTTCCATTACTCTTTCTTTCCTAACCCTCTGAGTTTTCTTCCTAGGCAAGTGCTGCCCTCTTGAACTTGCATTGTTGATTATTGCTAAATGGAAAGGAGTTCTGTTCCAGCCACGACTGTTGTTTGCATGCTCCATGAGTCCACTGAACCAAGTGTTTCCAGTGTCCTTCAAATTCCATCGCTCTTCCAACCTCTGTAAAGGAAGAGATGAATAGTTGCAATATCTGCTGTTCACATCAAGTAAGGATAAGAATTTTTATTTTTTTCACTGAGGGTCCCACAATTTCAGTAATTTTTGGCATAAGATATTTGGTGAAACAAATTTGTTGCATGAACAACCAAAGTCTTAAGGAATTTGTAGAGAACTATACTATTTTTGGGAAAAGATCATATTAGAAGAAAGAGCAGCTAGACAGTTTCAGCATCAAAGAGAATATTTAGAACAGGAGAGTCAAGAACACAAGATAAACAGATATAGAGATTAATTAATTGTTTACAGTATATATATTAAACTGCCAACAGTCTATGGCATGATTTGCAATGCTCTTTTCTCTTTCCAAGTAGTTTCATCAGCTTCATGGAATTAGGCAACCAAACTCATAGTCCAGAATTCATCCTTCTGGGACTTTCTGAAGAGGCAGAGCTTCAGCCCCTCCTCCTTGGACTGTTCCTGTCCATGTACCTGGTCATCTTCATTGGGAACCTGCTCATCATCCTGGCCATTGTCACAGATTCCTACCTCCACACACCCATGTACTTCTTCCTCTCCAACCTTTCCTTTGCTGACATCTGTTTCACTTCCACCACTGTCCCAAAGATGTTACTGAATATCCAGATGCAGAACAAAGTAATTACATATGAAGACTGCATCACCCAGATGTATTTTTTCCTGCTTTTCGTGGGTTTAGACAACTTCCTCTTGACAGTGATGGCCTATGACCGGTTTGTGGCCATCTGTCACCCACTGCACTACACAGTCATCATGAACCCAAGATTCTGTGGCCTCCTGCTTCTGGCCTCCTGGGTATTGACTCTTCTGGACTCTCTAGTAAATACTTTAATGGTTTTGCGACTGTCTTTTTGTACAGAATTGAAAATCTCCCATTTTTTCTGTGAACTTAATCAGGTTATCCAACTTGCTTGTTCTGACACATTCCTCAATAACTTAGTCATGTTTTTAGCAACTGGACTTCTAGGTGCTATTCCACTCACTGGGATCCTTTGTTCTTACATGAAGATTGTGTCCTCCATTTTGAAAATTGCATCAGCTGGGGGCAAATACAAAGCCTTTTCCACTTGTGCGTCTCACCTCTCCGTGGTTTCCTTTTTCTATGGTACAGCAATTGGCGTTTATCTCAGTTCTGCTGTTACTGAAAACTCGAGGGCCACTGCAATAGCTTCAGTCATGTACACTGTAGTCACACCCATGCTGAATCCTTTTATCTATAGTCTTAGAAATAAAGACATCAGGCAAGCACTAAGAAGACTTTTCTTAAGGCCAGAAGCAGGAGGCCACAGAATCTTGGGTTCATGATGAGAAACCTCCTTTGTGACAGAAACACATCCTTATGTTTAGCATACTACTTGTGAAAAACAAAATTCAAAATAAGAAAGACCTGTGTGATGCTTTCATCATTTCCAAATGTGCTATGTACATAATTTGATCTCTTTAATATTTAAGAGCTAATATGAACATTTGAAAACATAATATGAAATGAATTCATGTGTATTTTGTTAAGATGTGTTTCATTTAAGCAAATCTTCTCTTTAAGGACAATTCTATCAGAGTGACTTCAGTTTTCAGAAGGAAATATGTTTTTCACTATAAACTATAAAACAATAGCACACAGTTTTCACAAAGAAACACTGCTCACTATTATCCTGAACCATTATAAACTGAAACAGAAGTTCTAGGAATCCTATTTTGGGAATCCTGTTTTTCTGGTGATTGCATCTGGCATGAAACCATGGGCTATTTTCTTTACACTGAAGTTCTGTTGAATATTATGTACTTGGAGCTTTCAAAGTTGTTATTAAACTATGAAAAGCACTGGTGGTGTGTTCAAATATTGGAAATGGCCTTGAGAACCTCATTGAAAACCAGACCAGCTGAGCATGCTCATACCTTTTCATCATCAAAAAGATGGTAGAATCAAGAAGATTAAAGCTATTGACTTCCTCTACTTTACGGCTCTTCTACCATCAGATAGTAGTAAATCATGTTGTAACTGTTAATTCAAGATGTCTCTAGACCTCAATTTGCTTAGCAAAGTTATGCATATCAGGCATCAAAGAGCCAAAACAAACACTATACCAATCTGAACTTGGAGGTTTGGAATGGAGAATCAAATCCCATCTGTAGACAACTGAATGTCCTTCCACAGAACAGTTATAAGGAAGGGATAATTCAACCAAGGTGTAGTATAGAATCGATGCATCACACATCATTTCTCTAGTTCCTGAATATTACCTGCTCCTGGCCCTCGTCCTCCCCCCACCCCACACACACTACCCTGACCTAGTTCTATCTTACAAATCTGGCTACACCAAAGAGCACACACTGTAACAGACAGTGGTTATTGAAACATGCAATTAAGAACAGATAGCCCCCTCAGAAGTAGTAGTGGGAATTGTGATATCATGAGAGTAGGGGGGTGGTTGGGGAAGGAGAAGAGGGAGAATGGCTGGATATATAGCCACTGCCCCTAAAGGGAATGAAAAGCAGAAATGTGGTTGAAGGGAGACAGTGGACAGAGTAAGTTATTAAATGATAGCAGTAAATCATTCATCAAAGGTTCAAGAGGGTATGTGGGTGGGGGAGAGAAGGGGAAAAAAGTGAAGCTTATACCAAGGGTTCAGTAGAAGGTTTTGGTTGAGATGATGGCAGCATATGTACAAAAATAAACCTTATACAGTTGATGTATGGTCTGTTAGAAGAGCTGTAAGATGAATAAATAAATTGATTAAAAAATAAGTGAAAACATCTGCTGTACAATAGACATTGATTCAAAAATCAAAAGACAATCTCTAAGTGGGTGAAAATAGCAGCAAGAGAAATCATTGATAAAGAACTTTTATTCAAAATATACAGTGACCACTTAAAACTCACCAAGTACTTTAGGCTCAAAAAATGGATAAAAATTCTGAACAGATACCTTATCAAAGACAGACAAATAGAAAGTAAGCATCTAAAGTATACTTAAAATAATGTATATTTATGGAATTAAATCTACAGTGAAATGATCACTGTATTCATTGAAAAAAACAGAAAACTAAAAATTCATGGCCTTCTAGTCAATGCCAACTTGAAGTGACCCCAGGTGGGTTTCTGAACCTGTAGCTGTTTACCTGAGAATAAAGCACAGCCTTTCTGCTGCTGAGATGCTGGTGGTTTTGAAATGCCAGCCATGCAGCTCACAGCCCAACCATAGCCACGATACTACCAGGGCTCCTCCAAAACAATGACAAGATGAAAAACTCTCCCTGATGTCGTTCATCTAGTGATAATAAGAGTGGTACAGCCAATTGGAAGAGAACTGTATTTTGATCAAATTAAACCATTTTGTAGTTATGAGTCATTGGGCCTCTTCGGACTAATAGTGACACTGTGTTCAACAGAATGAAACACTCTTCTGTCCTACATCGTTATCGCAAGTATTATGTTTCAGCCCATTGTTTGCAGCAAGTGTGCCAATCCATCTTGCCATTGCCCTTCTACTTTATCAAGTGTGATGTCTTTTTCCACGCACTGGTCCTTCCTGATAACATGTCCAAAATACATGAGGCGAATAAGAAGTGAGCATACCACGTTGTGGTTGAAGAGGGTAATCAACTCAAAGTCAGTAAGTTAGATCACAGGTCAGACAGCAGGCCACCAATGGCACCCAGAATCAGCAGTTAAGAAGGCAGATGATTGACTCGAACTCAAAGAACCAGAGGCTAATGAACCAAATGTGTGATACAGGCCCAGGAAAAAACTAGGAAGCGTCTTCATCAGGTCTATTTTTATAGAAACTAAGTGGCAACCTGGGGAAGTTTTCTTTCAATTATATCAGACCCCTATCAGTCTCTTTCACCATATGCCCATCAGTTTGTCTTATTTTGGTGGTTTGCTAAGGACCACAAGTTCTAGAGAAATGGTGTAATATTCATTCTATGAATAAATGTATAGAATAACATTGCCACTATCTTGAAGTACAGTATTGCCTGTGTACTAATATCTATAAGCCTTATGTACTAACATCTATGTCTAGAGGGAACTTTAGTTAATATAAATAATACTCAAATTTATATACTAACCACTGTAACTGGTGATGAAGAAATTGAAGAGCTCTCCTAATTTCTTTAGTCAAAATTATCAAGATTCATGATAATTTGGGCATTTGGAATACAAAAGCTGAAAATAAAAAGGAAGGAACAGTAAGTATATCACATGGCCATTCTGATCACAGTGAAGTTAGAAATCATGCAAGAATTTTGATAGACTACTTATTTCTTCATAACAAATGTCTTTCTATCAACAACATAAGCATCAGTGGTACATACTAGCCAAATTTAAAACAGAGGAATCACATGGACCCTAATCTCCAGACAAGATGATGGAGAAGCTCTATATTGACATCCACAATGAAGTCCAGGACTGACTGTGGAATACATCATCAATTGCTCAAATGTAAGTTCAGAATGAAGCTCAATAAAATTAAAACAAATCCACAAAATCCTACCTTGAGTATATATACTATGTGATTTAGAGAATACCATTTTGACATATTGAACACTAATGTGAGAGATCTAGTAAGCTGTAGGATAACATTAACAGTATCATACATGAAGAAATTAAATGGTCATTAAAAAGCAAGTGTGTTAGGCATGGTTCCCTAGAGAAAAAAACAAAGGACACATATGATTTTATATACATATAAAGGAGAGGTTTGAAAAACATGTAGGACAAGAACACCTAATTAGTGCACACAGCAGTACAGAGGGCTCAGTTCAACTCATTTCTGTGGAGCAGTTAACATAAAGGAAGTCTTTCAACTCATAAAGACTGCTGAATACACGATCAAGAAAGCAGATAGCTGAGTATTCCCTTGAGTAATGTAGACAGTCTGTCAGCCGGCAGCATACAGGAGGGGGGGTCATCAACAACCAGCATCTCAGAAGTTCAGAGAAGGCTGCATGGATGGAGGTAGAACTCAAATAATGCAAGATGACAGGATCCACCAACCTCTAGCTCAAGCGAAATATGCATGAGCGGCGTGGAGAAGCAGGGCTCAGAGGAATCGCAAGCTCTAGAAACACAATCCATGTGTTGGCATCGCCCAAAGGTAGTGTAGTTCACAAGCTGATGCACAGAACTAGCTAACTCTGCTTCAGGCTGGTGCAACCACCAGAGAGCAAGGGGGAGGTGGCAGGGAGGCACTTGCTCAGTCTTTTATCTCTTCCCTCTCAATCAAAGTGTGAACTACTTAATCCCACATATTCCTATTGACCAGGTTGGCACAATGAACCTACCTATCACAGGAAAAAATAAAAAAGGTCAAAATAAGTATCAATATAGATTATCAAACTTTCTATTCAATATGGAGTTGCTGATACAAATGAAAGAAACAAAATAAAATAATTAAAAAGAAAATTTCAAAAAAAAAAGAAAATTTCAAAGTCAAGCAAAAAAATGAAAAAATAATACGAGGAAATGTGCACAGACCTGGTGCTAAAAAACAAAAAGGATGAAATCAGTTTTTCTTAAGCAGAAAGTACTGAAGAAAAATTCAGGCCCCAGGTTGCAATATTGAAAGATTCTATTGACAAAATATTAAATGATGCAAAAATTTCAGAAGTTGGAAGGAATACAGAGTCATAATACCAAAAAGCATCGATTGGCATGCTACCATTTCAACAGGTAGCATATGATCAAGAACTTATGATGCCATCGTCAATTAAACCTGAATACAGTTCTCAAACACCTGCAATAATGGTTCAATTTAAAAAAGAGAAAATATAATGCTGGAAAAATTGTAGAGAAATTGGCGCTCATACACACTGATGGTGGACTTGTAAACATGTCCAACTATTCTGAAAATTGATGTGGTAATATTCATAATTATTGGGAATAGAAATACCAGACAACCCATCATTTCCTCCGCTGAGCAAATATCCCAAAGAAGTAAGAACACAAGCCGATGTAAGTTTTCCTATGTTTATCGCAGTGAGTTCACAATAATAATGTTGGAAATAGCTCAAGTGCCCATCAGTGGAAAAATTGATACAGAAAATCTGGTACATAAACATAATGGAATACTGTGCATCCCTGAAAAACAGACTATCTTAAACCCACCTATAGTGCATTTAAGAAACTGATGGACTCTTTTTGATGAAGGCAGAAGTGCCCAAGTTGGAGAAGAAGCAGATGAATGGCAGTTCAGGAATGCCATTTACTATTTTACACTCTCTTTATGTTAATGACATATCATAATCTAGCATGCATTGTTCTCCTTTTTTGAATGTGCATTACTATTTTTTAAATCATTTTAATGGTGGTTCATACAACTCTAATCATAATCCATGCATATATCCATTGTTATCAAGTACATTTGTATATTGTTGCCATTATAATTCTCAAAATATTTGGTTTCTCCTTGAGTTGTTGGTATCACATCCTAATTTTTACCTTTCTCTCCTTCCCCCTTCCCTCATGAACACTTCATAATTTATAAATTATTATTATTTTGTCATGTCTTCCTTCTGACATCTTCCTTGATCCACTTTTCTGTTGTCCATCCCCCAGGATGAGATTATATGTAGATTCTTGTAATCAGTTCCCCCTTTCTCTCCCACATTCACTCCATTCTCCTGTTATTGCCATTCTCACCACGGGTCCTGGAGGGTTCATCTGTCCTGGATTCCCTGTGCTTCGAGCTCCTATCTGTAGCAGTGTAGTAGGATTTGGTCTAGCAGGATTTGTAAGGTAGAATTGGGATCATGAATTTGGGGAAGGAAACATTTAAGAACTAGAGGAAAGCTATATGTTTTCTTCAACATATTTGCTTATGAACCCATTTTGTCTTCAGCGATCATATCGGGAAGGTGAGCATCATGGAATACCAGTTTAATACACCAAAGTGTCCTCACATCAAGGGAGACTGAGTAGAGGCCCAAGGTCCATCAATGATCTTAATACTAAACCTATATGCACATAGATCCATTCCCCCATCATTATAGGTGAACAAATTTACATATGTTCTTACCTGCAATTGGATCTGTATAAATGCCCTTTACCTCCTTGTTTTTTTTCTGTATTAGAAATGACACACCAGATTAAGGCATTATGATTAAAATCTACAATACTACAAGTTTACAATAAGAAAGAAAACTAACTGCCCAGTGAGGAGGTAGGCAAAGGACCTGAACAGAAGTTTCAATGCAGAGACCTGAATGGCCAATAAACATATGAGAAAATTTTCCTGATCATTAACCAAGGGAGAAGTTCAAATTAAAACAACTATGAGAAACTAGCTAACACCCTCAAAGATAGCCCAATTCAAAAAGTCAGAAAGGAACAAGTATTGGAGGGGCTGTGGGGAAATAGGAACTCTCATTCACTGCTGGTGGACCTGTAGGTAGGTAGAGCCACTATGAAAATCAATTTGGTTTTATCTAAAACAGATAGAGACCCAGCATTCCCCCTACTTTGTATATATCCAGAAAAGAAAAGAAATAAACCATAGCCAGACATCTGTGCTCCAGTGTTCATCGTGGCACAGTTCACAATCGCAAGGAGTTGGAAACAACACAAATTTCCATAATCAGATGAAAGGATAAATAAACAATCTGTAGTACACATAAAATGTAGGACTACATGTCCCTAAAATGCACTGATGAACACATGAAGCACATTGTTGTATGGGAAATCATGCTAAATGAAGGAACTCAAGCGCAAAAGATTAAGTTCAACATGAGTCCACTGAGGTAAGCATCAAAAAAAAAATAAGGCATAGGGGGAAAGCTACTATATGGATGAAAAGAAAGGAACCAATGCTTCTGTAGGGATACATCCCTTGAGTGAGGTCCAGCAACTATGGCAAGGTCCAAACCTAGTCCAGGGATGCATGTGGCATCCAACTGAATAAGAGGGGTAAAGAAGGAGAAAAGAAAAAAAGACATGAGTAGGGGGAGCTGGGCACTACTCCACCCAAAGGGAGAGTATCGCTTTTATCTCCACAGGAGCAGGAGAGAGAGACCAGGCTCCAGCCAGATGTGCCAATATGTCAATACAACATACTGGCATGTATCAGAGAACCATTAGGAATGTCAGAGGGCCTGTCACAATCCCAAGGAATACTCTTTAGAGAACAGCATAGGGGTTACAGCTTGGGGAGAGGGGCGAGTGGGATTAGAGAGTACAGAAGAAACACAAAGGGATGGAGAGGCAGGACAGGACATCCTGGCCCACCAAGCTCCAAGGACGATGTTCCTGCTCAGAGCAGACAATGCACTGGGAGGACCATAGGACCATCCCCACCAAAGGACACGGGCCCCTCACTGAGCCTCATGGTGCCGCAGGGGACGTAACAGGAGACACAGTGTGGGAATAGTGCGTGGTAGGGACCCATCACGCTGGGGAGAGACACTGAGGGCGTGCAGCAGAGCAGCCAGGGGAGCAGACTGACGAAACCCCCAGGGAATACCAAAAGTAGACTTTGGAGACAGAATGTGACACTCCATCTATCTTCACTGGAAAACACTCATAAAGGCCCATAAACAGACCCTGAACTCTTTATAGGCTTCTCCATTTTTGTCGATGCTTTCATTTTGTTGCTATTTTGCATTTGTTATTTGCTACTGTTGTTATTATTTTGTTAGCTTTGATTTCCTTTGTTGCTTAATCTGACTTTGTCTGGTTTTTGCACTTATTAATGCATTTGCATGTACATATTCATAAGAAAGTGGGATAAATAATTCAGAGATGAAAAGAAAGGAACCAATGGTTCTGAAGGAACACAGGAGAAGGAGAGGTAGGAAAAAGGAAATGGTGGGGGTAGGGGGGACCAAGTCAGAGACAAAGGAACAAGTGGTCCAAAATCAGTTGTGAGGAGGGTGTAAAAGGATTGGTAGAGATTGATCAAGGGCAATGTAACTGAGAGGACTTATGGGAACCCAAATGAAGGCTCAGTATGATAAAGGGACCAGAGGAAAGTGAATGATCATTATTGACTGCCTTTTGTCCAACCCTAATTTTTGAAAAATATTGTCCAATCACTTGAATATTTGATCTGTACAGGTCAGTAATCTGTCATACTATGCATAGTTTGGTCCAAGAGCAATCCTGTACATGTATACTTTCTTTTTCTAAAGAGTACTTGACATTTGACTACATTAGCTACATTAGTATATGATTAATATGCTTTCCACACTCCCTAAGGGGTGATTTATAATCTTTCCCATAAAAGGCTATCATGTTTCTGAAATGGACCACTACCACCTGTTTACCATACTGTGGTGACTTGTGTGTTGCTGGAACACATGTCACTGGAATTTCAAGTAGAGTCATTTATATTGGCAGGGACGGTATAATGCTGCAGGCCAAAACCTTTTAGATCTTCATTTGTTAATGGGGCATGACTAAAATTATGAAAAAAAATACCTGGAAAATTTACCTAGTCATCAGAACTTGGAATGTTTGAAGTAAGAATCTAGGGAAGTAGGAGGTCATAAAAAATGAAACAAAACAAAATGATTGGGCTGAGCCCCGTGGCACAGTGGTTGTGCACAGGACTGTGGCCCACCGGGCTGACGGCGGTTCAAATCCAGCAGCAGCTCTCCAGGAGCAAGACTGGGCCACCTACTCCTACCAGAGGGCAGTGATGCCCCCACAAAAAAAGACATAAAATGGTCAATATTCTAGATGTTAGTGAGCTGAAATGGGCCATTTAAAATTAGTTAACAATATGGTTTACTATGCCAGAATGATGCAGAGGAAAGGTGTTGAATTCATTGTCAGAAATGATATTTCTTTATTTTTAATATAAATCATTTTATTGTGGGGTTTTATAACTCTTATGAAGCACACTTGTACATATGTAGCCATGATCCTTTACAAAACATTTTGTTTCTACTTGAGCCCTTAGTATAATCTTCTCTTTTTCTGTCCCTCACCCACCCTTCCAGCCTTGTGACCTCTTGATAATTATCAATTATAATTATAACATACACTGTCTGCTGTCTCCATTGACCAACATTTCTATTGTTCATCACCTTCGTGGTGGGGCTGAGGTGGGGTTGTGTGGTGGTGGTAGTCATATTGATCATAGTGATCGGTTCCCCATCAGAAAGGATATTTCAAGATATATCTCAAAGTGCAGTACTATCTGTGGTAGAATTATATTTATCCCTCCTCAAGGAAATCAAACAATGCCACCAATATTCCAATTTATACACAAACCATGACAGTTAGTGATGAAGAAAATGAAGGATTCAGCCAATGTTTCCACTATGAAATGAATAAGCATGCAATTAGGAATGATTCATGAGGCTGAGCCCTGGTGGCATTGTGGCCCACTAGGACGGAGGTTCAATTCCAGCAGTGGGGCCGGGCTTCCTACTCCCATCACCGGAGAGCAGTGACGCCAAAAAAAAAAAAAATTAAAATAAGGACTGAGCCCCAGGGGTATGGTGGTTGTGCGTGGGACTGTGGCTTACTGGGATGGAGGTTCAATTCCAGCTCCACAGGAGCAAAGGTTGGGCTTCCTACTCCCACCACCAGAGGGCAGTGATGCCCAAAAAACAAACAAACAAAACAAAACAAAACAAAACAAAACAACAAAAGAATGATTCATAATTATTGGCAATTGGCATATTTCATATAAATGGGAATATATGATATATGGTCTGTGGTGTTCCCCAATCTCCTACCACTCGCAGGCCAATAGAAGCCTGGTGACACTGAGGTTAAGCACTCATCTAGATGCTGGAATGCATTCTGAGTTGAAACAAGACCCGCAACATCTTGATATCTATATCTATCTATTTACCCATCTATCTAATTATCTATGTATCTATATCACACTTTTTTTAAGTGTGAGAAATTTTCATGTTATATGCTATTTCCCTATCTATATCTCTGCATCTCTATAGCATTATGGATAAATGGAGAAGTGAGTAAGCACAATCCGGCTCACATTTAAGGGTCAGATGTTAAACCAGAGACTTAACATGATCCAGAAACTGATGTGCTTGGCCAATAGGAAGCAAAAAGCCCACCCAAGAAACAGAAAGACCATACGCTGGTGCAGGTAGAGAGGGAAAAATTCAAGTTAAACAGGTGAGGCTTCTGGCCACAGAATAAAAGTATCCAAGGTTGGCAGTCATTATGCAGGTCAATAATAGCTCCTGGATTATCAGACGTGTTAGTCCGGGTAGACTAGAGGAACAAATTCAAGGACACACATATGGATATAAGGAATGGGTTTATATTCAAGAGGAACAGGACATTGAGAAAACATCCCAGCCCAGTCCAACTCAAAGTCACAAGTCCAATATTAACCCAGAAGCCCAAAATCAGTCTATAAAGTCTCCTTCCGACTTACGAAGTCACAGGTCAGTGGGTACAGAGCCCTGGCACTGACAGGGGTCTCCCCATGGCTCCTTGCTTCCAGGGCTCAGGGTCCATCAACAGCATCCCGTAGTGTCAGAAACAACTCCTCGCTTGCAGAGGCCTCCATGTGGCTGCCCCAGCCTCAGAGGTCTGGCTCCATCAGGGCAGAGCTGTGTGGTCTCTCCACCGGCTACTTCAGCCTCTCAGATGCCGCCATTCTGTGTTGCCTGTGGTTAATCATCTCTGAAGCTAACTCCCAACAACTGGCGAAGATAGCTTCTCATCTCCATGAGGGAAATATCGCGAGATTTCCCAGAAGTCTCAGGAGAAAGCTATGCCCAAATAAAGGTCTCATCGGCTACTCAATGGCTATCTCCAGATTAACAGGCTAGACTTCACCCCTACATTTCAATCATAAAATTAACATAAGCACATGACTGCCATATCAGGCAATATAGCAGATTGTTGGTTCAAAACACCAGGGTCAGAGACAGATGTAGGATCCAGATTGAGTGACGTGAAGAAGTGCCAAGTCTGCCCATGAAGACTGCTTACATTTGGTTAAGTCACACCCTTGAGGAAACTTTCTTTCATTGTAGCAGAGCTGTGACCTGGCTAAGGAAGCAGCCCCTTCCTTTGTTCTCTTATGTCTGCTTTACTGTTCACAGCTAATTGCATCTTGGAGTTGTTTGTTAGATAGCATGCAGGGGAAACACCAGTTGCTAAACTACCTAATCGTGTTGACAGAAAATCAAATTAACATAGCTGCTAACCTAAAGTTCAGTAGTTTGAGATCTCAAATTACCACTTACTCTATGAGAGAAAGATTTGGCAGTTTGATTTATAAAGATGACAGAGAGCCTGGGGAACCGCTCTGGGGTATTCTGCCTGGGGAATTCTGCTGTACTCCACAGGGTCTCTCTGGGTAAGAATTGACTCCAAAGCAGTGAGGTCGATTGTGCTTTCTGCCCCACTAGATATGAGTTTTCAAGAATCATCCATCATGTAATCTTGTATCATGGATTTTCAATGACTGATCAATCATCTATTGTATATAAACACATGTTGTTCATCTGTTGATGGACATTTGAATTGTTTCTACCAGTAAGTACTTGGGAATACTAAGTCTATAAGCATTCATATACCAGTATTTGCTTAAATACCTCTTCCCAATTATTTTTGTGTAGAACCAGCAGTTGAATTGCTAGTCACGTGCCAAACCTTGGGTTAGATATTGAAGGAATCAATGATTTGTTCTTCATCATTCTTGCACCCACCCCGTCCCCAACAATATGTGAGGGCTATATATGAGTGGTTGAGAAGTTGTGGCAATGTTCCATTAAATCTTTTTTGTTTGTTTTTGTTGTTTTGGGGGGGCATTACTGCCCTCTGGTGGTCATGGGAGCTACCCAGTGCTGCTCCTGAGAGTCGCCGCTGGATTTGAACCACCAAGCTTGTGGGCCACAGCCCCACACTAAACCACTTACGCCACCGGGGCTCAGCCCTCCATTAAATCTTAATGCAAATATCCCATATACTTTTTGAAGCACCCTAATAATTACTAATGTACAAAGTAATGCAAACAAAACAAAAAACCCAAATTGTGAAATAGAAAGCAACACAGGCTGCAATGCGCTGTGTATTCACATGCATTAGACCTTTTATTCATGCTCTGTGGTGGAGCCCATCCACATGTGTTTATCATCCTGTGGACTGATCCACTGGGTCTCACTTTCATTGATGCCAATAGGCCAAGCTTTACCCATGAGTCATGGAGTTCAATTGTAAAACATTTTTTATAAAAAGGTCCCTGAAGTAGATTCCAACCAGGCCGGAGGAGCCTCTTCCCTGGGACACTTCTTCCACTCACCGTCCTTCATTTATTGTGTTTAATGGCTCTTTCCCTCTTCTCTCCTAACATCTTCCACTGGAGTCCATCCTTCTGAAATATCCCTGAAAATCTCTTGTACCATCTTTCTTCTTTATGTTTTAACTGTTTTATTGGGGGATCTTAAAGCTCTTATCACAGTGCATACATACATGCATTGGGTCAAGCACATTTGTATATATGTTGCCATCAATATTTTAGAAACATTTTCTTTCTGGTTGAACCTTTGGTATCAGTCTCTCATTTTGCCGCTCTTCCATCTTCCTTTCTCATGAACCCTTGATAATTTATCTTAAAGAACATGCCCTCCATGTCTTCCCCCTACAATTGTTGCCCTCCAACCACTATTTCATTGTCCACCCCCCTACAAACGAATTGCACATAATCCATTGCAATCATTTCTCCGATTGCCTGAATCTTTCCCTATGACAACTGGTGTACCTATTTCTCTTTGTACTTTCCTTTTAGAGAATAAAAAGCTACCAAAAGAACAGATTCCCTCTCAGATAATATTTAGCATGTCACAGGTATCATTGAATTAGCAAATTATTCTCACAAATAATATAACCCTATGAACAGATGGATGTGTGAAATGGCATTATGCTACATTATTTATTATTGTGTTATATGATATGAAATGAAATTTCAGTATAATGTATGAACCATCTTATGGGCATTATGACATTTAGGCTTTTTATCTAGTATGATCTGTAGGTATGTAGGCACTCACTGAGCATATAATATCATGATATCTCCCAAAACCCTCCCTACAGGGATGGCATTCCATTTACTGGGCATCTATTGCCAATTAAGTGATATAAAAGACATGGTAAAATACAGTAGTCAAGTGGCGAGGTTGGATGTGATCAGCAGTTCTTCATAAAACCCTGGAATCTTGGTGAATGATGTCCATCTGTGATCTTTAGGTCTTTGGAGGAGGAAATGCATCTCAGAGCAATCATTATACATTACAGTGCATTCTGCAGACACAGCAAAATGGAAGTGCCCACTTTCTGGGACAAAGTAGTCTAATGGGACAGTGCTGTACACAGAGCTCCACGTCTTTTCGCAAGGGTCAAACTGACAGAAATTTGAATTTTGGTCTCTTAGTTCCAGAGAAATAATATTCTCAGGGAATTAAAGAGAAAAGAATACTTCATTATTGAGGCACAAGGGATTTCATCCTCTAGAGCCAACAGATTGTCAATACTTCCTCTACACTGACCTAGATCTACTTATTTCATCTAAGATGGTGACAAAGCACAGTTATACCTTCTAGAAGCCTCATGAGTGGGTTCATCTCCATGTTCTTCTTGGGTAACAGCCTCTATCTTTAGCAGTGATACATGGAAGAAACAGCAATGGTGAAGTCTTCTCTGGATGAGGTACACACAATCACAGGTGCCTGGAGATTGATGAACTTCATGGACCTCTCTTATTGGTAATATTTGTATGTATATCAATAGTTATAACAAATAAAAGCAAGCTTAACGGTATGAAGTTCTGATAAATTAGAGTCTCATTTTTCTAGAGACTGATTATGACTACACGAAAATGTCTTCTTTCTCTAATTTGTCTTCTCTGGTTCCAGTTCTCATTCCTGAAGCCTCTTCTTAACAGCTTTACTAGCTTTACTGTATTGATGTGTCTGTTAACCTCATTCAACTATTTGTCCACATCGTCTCTCACAAAACTCTTTTTTAGCAATAATTTATAGTCTGGAAACAGAGAAATGAATTGACATTTCCCATTCTTGCAAGTATCTTACGTTTTGTGTTGTGTAGCAGGCAATAAGTAAGAGGTTATGCAGCACTGTAATCCTTCTGAAATGGATCATATTGATGTTGCCCTTGCTGGGGAATATTAGTGAAGATTTCACAGAGAGATGATGGTGATGTTGAGCTTCGAAAGAAGAAGCAGGAGGGGAGTAATGATGGGATTATTAAAATGACAGGACTGGTGGTTCCAGGGTAGGGGACATTGAAGAGGGGGAGGAGGGAGAGAGGTGTTGATGTCAACCATCCCAGGAAAAAGGGAATAACAATTGATACAAATGCAAGAACAAAGTGGGTGAGAGAAGGTCAATAGGGATTGATTAAGACTAATGTAACAGAGAGAAAATACTGAAACCCTAATGGAGACTGAGCATGATAGTGGGACAAGAGGGAAGCAAATGGAAATAGAGGAAGGAACTGGGGGATGATGAGCATTTATAGAGGTTCAAATACAGGTATGTACATAGGGCATATATTTATAAGTGAGGATGG